>VMBQ01003672.1:4231-32290 GCA_007657795.1 Dreissena rostriformis
CGTACACATGACTGAAGCCATATTGGAATATAGTTCTGTAAACATGGGTTTGGAAAATATCCAGTTACATTAATTATATGATAATACACGTTTGTGTTTAATTATTTTCTATAAAGCACAGGGAAACTTGTATTTTCTTGGTCAATTATGATTTATATAGTTTTTTCAATATATTTTGTGTTTATCTTTAAAAAAAAAGTATTTCAGTTAAAATAAGAATTTTGTAGAATATATATTCTGATTTTCAAGCCAATTTATCATCAAACTAACAAATAGAAAACAGACTGGTTCTTATACAAATATTGTGTTGATAATTTTCTGACGCTACCAGTGTTGGTCTGTTGGATGCCACTTATTAATATTCATGAGTTTCTGCCGAGAGAAAGAATGCTTGTTGCTTTGGCATTGCAATCTATGGATGAGGCTTTCATCACCAGGAAAATGGAAGAAGACAAAGGGAGAAAAATACCTTGTATACATATTGACACTATTTCCAATAGCAATCACTCAAAGTGTTTTACCTCTATTTCTGAAATAAGACCGATACCCATGAAATCGGAATTTATAGTAAATTATCTCTAAATTATTTTATGGAAAAATATTGTTAAATTTATAAACTTGTGAACAATGATAAATTATAGACAATTGAACTTACATAAAGCAGATGATCCTTAAGTTAGCATTAACAGATCAGTAAAATGTATATAAAAAATCAAAACTCTTCATCTCTCCCTTTTATTTCCACATCATCAATTGGGATTCATTTCACGGAGTTTGGCAAAAAGATACGTTTTGCGATTTGGTTATTATGACCCAATAACGGCTGGAAAATCAGCAGAAAAAGTATTGCACATGAATTGTGTGTAAATCTAGTTCTCCTAGAATAGAGGGCGAACAATGTTTTGACATGCACAACGAAATATTGTGTTCTTATAGTGTACAAATCCATTTTGTTTTCTTTCAGATTTCAGATTAAGGTAGTACATTAGTATTTAAAGAAAAGGGGAGCAACTCATTCATCTTTCTTGACAAAATGTACAGTTTACGATTCATTAGTTTGAAATATTGACATTGTAGGAATTAGACCATTGTAAATTAATACTTATTTCAGATTAATACATTTGAGAAACAAATATTTACCTTTGTCATGTCACTATTAGTATTATATTCGTTAGTAAAATGTATGTTTTATATTCGTTTTCTACATACGCTGTTAAGCGCCGCCATCATAGGTTACATTCAACTAAACACCTGTACCGGTATCCCTACGTAGTGGATAATTTCTTAAGAGTTCCTATTCTATTCTTGCATAAAAGCCATTGGACAATCTGAGACATGTCTTATGTGGCTATTTCTAACATCCTATATGTTTTGGGTATGTTGATGCATTATATTGCATTTTAACTTAAAATATGAACATGTATTGTGTGTTTTCCTTAACATGAATGCTTCTTAACCACGTTTTATGCGCTTTTCGTCGATTTACGGAAAGCGAAAATCCAAGAGGTGGGAGAAGAAATTCCACAACCACAACTGACCATACCCTAAAAAAATGTTTTTCCAGTTAAAGTTTTCGATCACATATGATGCTTTCGATCATGGTCACTAATTAACCTTTACAAATACAGAAAGAAATGTGGAAAAAAAACACTGTGAACGATTTCTGTAGTTTATAATCTTTTTTTTTTAATTCGGGAAATAAGTCGCATGTAATCTTCTTATTCTTGTCGAGAACTCAGGTGGGCACGTTGACTCTGTGCTCAAATATGACCGTGCGCTGCAGGTCCTCAAGGCTGCCGTAGAGATTCCCCTGTATCATGGTCTTCATGAGGCCGTCCTAGCGGGACGGGGTGACCTCCGGTAGCTTGGGTTGTCCCCCGTCAAGGCTTGACACCATCTCACAAAGATCCATTGTTGTGCATAATTGGAGTGGAAAGCGTTGCACCATCGTTATGCGCACTTTGGCCAAGTGCATCCGTCTTGAGCAGTGTTTTGTTTTCCGACTTTTGTTCGTCGTAGGGGACTTTAGATAGTCTCCTGCCCTTAGTATTTTCTATCATCATAACTCTTAGCATCCAGGAGGGGAGGGGGCTGATCTTCGTCTAACCTCTACCCTTCTTCCTTTTCAGATTTGGAAGCCCCGTTAGGAGTTTAGATTCCCGATGGCATAGTTCTCCGGGTGTTTGAGGCACTCAGACCACTATACCACATAAAGGAATCAGCCATTTTGTCAGTTAATGAACTAAAGCTTGGGTTGTAGAGGCATTATTTAAATACACAACAATGATATAAGTGGACACTTTCAATTGACTTATTTTAATTAGCCTGATCGGGCTTAGGACGCAATATGAACGCAGTGTAAACTTAAAAGGAACACCGATGTCTTAGAATAAACGCAATAAACGTTGAACGGAGTAATGGTGTATGTTAAATTGTTAGAAAACTAAGACTTCCGTCAACAAAAATGCTACCACCGCATTAGGCATACGCACGCCAGAGGCATTACATTATATAACGAGAACCCAAGCGACGGAGTGCATTAGGGTTGACGCTGAGTCTCAACGAACCATTTCTGTGCGGCTCAACGGAAACCCTCGAGGGTCTTCGTCCTGTCGGTGTTTGTTTATATCGTGTTGCCGTAACCAAGACGTCCCTAGAAAGGAGAACCCCGGGTTTAAGTTCAAAGTATATCCCGCGACATGCAGCGCTCTTGGTTGTCCCCCAAGACGGCTGTTCGGTTAGCGCAGTGGTTTGTACAACAGCATCTCACCTCGGCGACTCTGGTTTAATCCCCTCCATGCGCATGTGTTGGTTGTTGTTTTAGTCGAGGACCTAGCATATTGTACACACGTGGTTTTTGTTTCGTTTCGCTTATTTCCGTTAATATTTTTACAACTTTGATAACCATTATAAAATTTTAAATAAAAATATATTGTGTAATTACGCTTGAACTTCAATTTCTATTTAATGATTCTGGGATAGATGGTTAGAATATTGTTCTTACATATAGATACTCTCAGAAATCGGTTTTACACGCGACACTATTTGTAACGGTCCCAAACTAAGTCCATTGACGACTGAATTCAAGAAATCCTTTGTGGTATATTACCAGCGGATACATTTTGACAATTTTATTCATTTTCATAATAATAGATTGTAGTGATCTTTTCATTTAATTATCTGAATTGTGTGATGAGAGATAGCATGCAATTTTATGGTACATAAAATAGATTTGGAAGAGATATAATAATGCATTTACTTACAATTTGCTCATTGTTTTAATGCAGCTTGACATGCATTATAATACTGATGCCTACGTTTCATTTGAACTTGATTAATCTCTATGTCATCATTTCTTAAAACCACATCGAACTTTCTAGTTCTTAATACCTTAATTCATATAAATGTACCTCCACTAATAATAGATTCAATCAGGTTAACTGCAGTTTCAAATGTTATATAAATTAGACTTATTAACGAAATCGCTCTTAATATTTATCTAGCGAATCATACTTTTATAAATTATTATCGTATGTAGTGTATTTTTCTATATCATATAATTCATGCATCTTTACATTCAAAGACTGTTTATGATTTTTTCCAGCAATATCCGATTAAACCTAGTTTATATATATATGACTAGCGTGTCAATGAACATCATGCTTAACACAATCTTACGCGAATTCGAAAATAGAGATTTAATTACGCAGCTTCTTTCAAGTTTCACAACGAACACTAGTGACTGACCTGTGATAATATCAGCAAGGAAGACAACCCAGGCATACTTTTGGTGAAAATGCACTGTGATTACAACCCTTGCTATATTACCTATACTTTCGTATAATTGCAATCTTCAAGATGAAAACATCCAATCTATAACCGCTGCTTGTATGGTCATGTGATCGGACAAAAACTAAATGTTAACGCCCTTGCAATGCAACAATACTTAAGTCATTAAGAACAAAACGTCTACAATAACGTGTCAATATTACTACTGGTATAGCTATATTACATAATGAAAAATGACCATGTTTCGTTGTAAAGACATCATCAATAATATCTTCACAATAAAGAATGTCTAATGACCAGGAATAATTGTTCGTTTTTCTATGACGCTTCGACCATATGCTGTTCACGAAGTCTGATAATTTTTTGTTGGGTCATTTATGTCTGCAAAAAAGTGCATAGATAACACAAATACCATCCATTTCCCAATCAATAACATCATCATCCCCATCCCAACGCGTTCACCAACACCATCGCCATCATCAGCATCATTGCCATCATCATTATAACCCTCATCGTCGTAATCGTCATAATTATCACCATACATCATGGTGTTTATCATCATCATGTAGGAGATATTATAATGATCAGTATATGTCGGTACCGGAGAGAGCTGACCAGTATTTACGTCTTCATTCGGCCATCTGACTCGCTCACGATGCCAAGATTGGTTGTGGTTCATACAAGATTTCTGCCGATTGAACATAACAAAACAAATGCTATTCTGTCCGTTGATATCGTGGTTTCAATGTAAATCAGGATAAAAACAAAATCAAATTAAAATGATAACTATTTCAGTGAAATACCAGTTAAATGCGCGGTCAAACAAAGGCGATGCAATACAGGTAATTAAGACATTTAACGTAACAACATTTATCTTTAGCAAAACAAAACGAATTAAACTACCCCGTTACTAACACGTTTTCTTTTAATTCCTTGCATTTTTATTTCCATATATAAAGTTCGATTACCTACCGGATAGCAATAGTAAGATTTTTTCAAAGACATCCACTGCATTGGTATACCCAGAAAACACACTTTCCGAAATTTGCCAATAACTTTAAATATGTTTCACAATTTGAAACAATTAAGGTTAAATACAATCGTATCTTCAGTAAAATTCTCATACATGTCCTGTACACAGAACAATCAACAGAAAATTAAAGTTGATCTGCCAAATATCATTTCATAAATTAATCCGAATTGAAAATAATAATAATAATAAAAAAACATTACGCCAATGTACGTGCGATCAGTGGGTTTTCATAAATGTTTCCTGCGCATGCGACAGTTCCCTTGATCGGCTAATGGTCTGGTCTGCAACGAAATATTATAAAACGGAACAAACAGTTTAAATAACAATGATATGAAGAACACAAAGATATGTTTTCAACCATTTTTTTCCCGTAATAGTTTTTTAAATGTCTATTGAGTTTTTTACATTTTAATTTGAGCGAACACACAAAATCTAAGTGGTATTAAAGCGGTGCAGTTAAAATGGTGTCTGCGTGGTCACGAATTCGATCCTTACCAGGGAAGCGTTTCACAGAACAGTTAAAAGAAGACATAAAGCCTTGGTTCTACTCAGATATCGGACTAATCACCGTCACAATAAGCTACGGTTGTGGCGACACATCCCATTATGTCCCGAACGTGTAATTGTCCTCTTGGAAATACTCTTGAAACTGCTAAAATCATCCGAAAATAATTTCAGATTACGAAATGAAAGTGACTGTGTGTTTTCTCTTAATTCTTCGTTTTGAAATGAGATCAAATATTTCAATTTTCAATTTAAGTTACAGAAGTCGGTTCTGTATTAAATCTATGCAGCACTTTCATTCCTCAACGAATACGGACTTTGCATTAGCATCAATTAATGTAAACTCGATTGAGAATATCATTGACAGGAAAAACCTAGTGTTTTTTTTGGTCAATTATGTCGCTTACCAAATCGATACCTTGCCAAACAAGTGTTCATTAACAGACTTCCTGATGGTACAATTTGGGATACAAACGGAAAACAAACTATTACACTCAGTCTGTTTTTGTTCGAAAAGGGAACTGTTACGAGAATCACTTTGGGATGCTGTCATTTACCAAAAGGGGATTAAGTGTTTTATAAAATTAACACGAAAGACACCATTAAAACAAATCGTAATGTTGTTTTGAAATGACGCTAGCAACTACAGAGGACAATCGCCTGAATGCTCGTTTAGCAATCCTATTGCTGAAACTAGTTTCTTAGTGTTGGCGTGATGAAATCAGGATGTTTAACTCTTTCGCCATGAGATAAATGCTTTATTCTGTCATCAATTTTAAAATTGTATTCAATGTTCATTCTGTTAAATTGAATAATCCTTTCATGTTCTTTGATTGTCAGGTTTGTGTATGTCAGGTTTATTTAAATGTTCTTTCTGTGTCAAGTTTATTGTCAATCGTCTATCTATCTATCTATCTATCTATCTATCTATCTATCTATCTATCTATCTATCTATCTATCTATCTATCTATCTATCTATCTATCTATCTATCTATCTATCTATCTATCTATCTATCTATCTATCTATCTATCTATCTATCTATCTATCTATCTATCTATCTATCTATCTATCTATCTATCTATCTATCTATCTATCTATCTATCTATCTATCTATCTATCTATCTATCTATCTATCTATCTATCTATCTATCTATCTATCTATCTATCTATCTATCTATCTATCTATCTATCTATCTATCTATCTATCTATCTATCTATCTATCTATCTATCTATCTATCTATCTATCTATCTATCTATCTATCTATCTATCTATCTATCTATCTATCTATCTATCTATCTATCTATCTATCTATCTATCTATCTATCTATCTATCTATCTATCTATCTATCTATCTATCTATCTATCTATCTATCTATCTATCTATCTATCTATCTATCTATCTATCTATCTATCTATCTATCTATCTATCTATCTATCTATCTATCTATCTATCTATCTATCTATCTATCTATCTATCTATCTATCTATCTATCTATCTATCTATCTATCTATCTATCTATCTATCTATCTATCTATCTATCTATCTATCTATCTATCTATCTATCTATCTATCTATCTATCTATCTATCTATCTATCTATCTATCTATCTATCTATCTATCGATCTATCTATCTATCTATCTATCTAGTTTAAGGTCTCAGCAAATTCGCAGTGTTGTAGTTGACATAGTGTCTTTTTGAGATCAGGAGCGGTCCTGAGGTCGATCCCTACCCAGACAGCGTTTAAAGCACTTTCCTATAAAATAAATCCCTACACAGAAGTGTCCTTATAACGAGAGGATTGCGTCACAATTAAATAAACAGATTTACGCTGAAATAAACCATCATACGTACTACCACAATGTGAAATACATTTGTGGATTTTGTATTTCATCTGTTCCATCCGTTTCTTGTGCTTTCGTCTACTCTGGTGTCTTATTTAAATGATATTATTCATAATAAAAAACCAACGGTGAACAACACGAATATTATAAACTAACGAATATTAAATAGTTTTCTTGTCAGTCTACCAGTATACGTTTCTTCATCTGTAGAGCTTGCTTAAATTGATTGTTTTTTAATTGTTTTACAATTAATAATAAGATGCATCAACGTTTTAACAATTTGCTAAATATCTCAGTGGTTTAGTTGATATTGTGTCCGCCTTGTGGTCAATATGATTTGAGTTGGATCCCACACTTGTACCGGTATATATAGCGTTTGAAATCAATTCCTTATAAAGACGACCACCTTCAGATTCTTCTTAAACTTGAATGCGTCTCACGGGTTTTCGACACAATCAGTCTTTTATACGTATGATTATACTTTATAAATTAAACGGGTACAAAATGTCTCTTAACACAAACATAACATTGTTTTTTTCAAAAATCTTTAAGTGGTTTTCGAGGGTTTTTATATTCATAAAATGAAAGCAAAAAAACATTACACTAGGGCACGAGATTAAAAGCTGAAATAAGTTCAAATGAGCATTGAAATATATAATACAAGTAATAAATTATCACAAGCAATTTTGTTATTACATAGGACCAATAAATATTATGTAGTTCATAATTATTGCTATCCGCGAACTGTCACTTTAACTTTAAATCATATCTTATACCTTATTTACTGCATTATAATTATGTAATTGGTTTTGAACTATGGTTATTAAAAATATTCCAACATAATGCTCTCTGATTTTTTCCATAGAAAACTAACACACTTATTGCTGTTAAAATATAAATACAAAACAATACGATACAAAGATTGGTACAGATGCTGAGCAGATCAAAGTACTAGATGACAGTTGGTAACATGTCAATCACATTGTCAACATTTCATGCAATTATTTTATAAGCAATCACATGTTTGTCATTGTTTTTGCTGAGTGTGACATTGATCTTTGCACAAGGGGCACAGAACTCATGCATGACATTTCCATATGGGGAACATTTATGGTAAGTTAATTTGAAATTGCATTATGAATAATTAAGTTGCAATCTGTACCTGCTAATTAATGCTCATTTGTCCTTTGACATTCAAGTGTGATCTTTACCTTTGGGCTGGGGACAAGGGTCTTACACACAACCCAGCATGGTGAATATATTTGGCAAGGTATTAACATTGCATGATCAATGATGAAGTAACAGTTTGGACTTGATTTTGAACTCTAAGTGTGACTTTCAAATTTGAGCCGAGAACATGGGCTTGCACGCCAAACACCGTCTCGTGATGGTAAACATTGGTTGAAAGAAATACTAAAATTGCATGCTGAATGATGAAGAAACAGTTCGTTAAAGCTCGTTCAAAACGACAAACGTTCATATCCCATATTATAACCATTTTACAAAAGTGATCCTTGTGACCTTGACCCTTGACCATGTGATTCCAAAATCAAAAGGTGGTATATTTCCACGAAGACCAATCACCATGTGAAACATGAAAGCTCTGTTAGGAACACTTCTTAAAATTGTGAAGGGTCATCAAGGGTGATAAAAGTGTGATGGCGGACTAACCGACTGACAAAACAAAATAACATACCAATTAACATAAAATGTTTATTTTGTTTTCTATGTATCAATATGGTATATTTGAAACATGTCACCAAATTTACAAACATCAAGCTATTTTCAGCTGTTAAAACAACATAACAAACATGTTGCATGCATTCAATAAAAGCTAAATATAAACAACCACATTTTTAGGGAAGTCTGTTCTTAAAACATTTCTTGAAGTTTTAAATTGGGAGATTTATAGAAACCGGCCCCAGTGAAGGCTCTCCACTGACAGCTTATGTGGAAGTGTCAACGTAAAACAAACTATGACAAAACTAGTAAAATGTCACAATTCATTATCAAAAATACCTGAATAGTTATCAAGTATAATATAAGTACAAGTATAATATTATTGTTGAAATAATCACATTTCTTTAAGAGGCATTTTGTGAATATATTCAATTATAATCTTCACAATAACAAAACGTTAAGCACCTATTGGTCATCCAAATTTAATGAATTTAAATGAATGTCATAACTGATGCATGTTTTAGTTACACATAGTGTAGCGTTTGTGTTACAATAAGTATCCTTTTGTACCTCAACTATTTATTCATGAAACAAACATATATTTTGTAAAATGTTTAATCCAAAAAATGCTATCAGTCTTTCACTTATGGCTGAGTATATAGTGTGAAATGATTTTAAATTGTATATGAATTACCGTAACTTGTTATGTCGCTATCTGAACAAAGTTATCATCTTACAATGGAGACATCTTTGTTTTTATGTTTTCAGCAAATAATATTGCTCTCTTAATACCAATGGAGGCAACTCTGAAATATGACATCACTCTGCCATAATTTACTTTGTAATTGACTGATTTCCAGTTCTGTGGTATTCATGTTTTTTAGATAATGTAAAACAAAATTAAATACATTTTGAAGTAGTTGCTTAAATGTTTTTAATAAAAAGTATTTCATGTACCAAAATGGTTATTTTGCCTTAAGTTTATTGTTTTGTTCAGAATCTGTCATTCTGTATTACATAAACAAGTTTAATACATCTATGAGCATTCACACAAGCAATTTACTTTAATAACATGGCAATTGCTTGTACAAATGAATGAAAAAGTGAGTTTATCTTATCAAAATGGCAACAATAAATGAATAATTTACAATTTTGTGCAGTTGCTTTCTTCATAAATGGCAGCATTTACCAAAATGGTGATCAAGAAATCTTGGTTTAGTTACTCACTGATTTAAGAGGATAAAAAATTGGCGTCCCGAATTGTATATACACATATATAAAGAATAATGAACTATTATGGCGAATTCAAATGTTAACATTTATAATAAGCATGTAGGTAAATAATCTAACAATAAGAATTAACAATCAGAACTTCGGCCATTATTCATAAATCTCATAAGTTTCCAAACATTGGAACCATTCCAAATTATGAAAGAGTTATCATCTAATCATTTGACAAACCATCTCCATTCAAATTAGCTAGCAAAACTATATTTCGGGTAAAAAAAAAAACGAAAATTAAAACATGCCTTTTTACAGAAAAAGAAGCCAATATACAATGTTGTTTCAAGTTGTCCAAGTTAACAGCATCATGTAAATAGCTTTGGCAAATCTTAAAAAAGTACGACACTACACAAGACTTAAGTTACCAGCATCATGTAAATAGCTTTGGCAAATCTTAAGATAGTGATCTTAAGTACAATTTTATTTTTCATACATAAACCATAATCATGTTCAAAACCTGTAGTGAAATTTTCATAATAAAGACAAAGTAATTTGATAGACTTGTTTCAATACATCATGTTCAAAACCTGTAGTGAAAGTTTCATAATAAAGACAAAGTAATTTGATAGACTTGTTTCAATACATTAACCATAATCATGTTCAAAACATGTAGTAAAAGTTTCATAATAAAGACAAAGTAATTTGATATATTTGCAATATTTGTGCTTAAAATAATACTTTACACAACTGCTATTATAAAGTTCAATAAATATTATTATATCTAACTACATTTAACAAAAACCGTCAATATTAAATGTCTGACATCTGACATCATCATAGTTCCCATAAGACAAAGTCATGAAATATTGTTTTTCAGTGAACAGCACTTGGGTGGTCACATAACACAATTGTTCTGGTCACATAACACATTCTGGCTATCCACTTGAATTGTTGTGCTTTGTCATGCTGCCATTTCCGTCTGAACAATGTCACTCTTTGTCCACCCAGTCCCAAATTCAAAGACGAGACCTTCCATTATAAGTGTTCACAACAGACCATGAGGTACATACAGACTAGCATATGTTAGACAGTATTTAGCACTGGGCTTTCTATGTATGACTGGGTCAATATTCTGCAACAGGCTGTGCTTCTGGATAAATGGTTTGAGTTTGTCAATGGGCATCTGAAAAACAGAAAGGCATATTATAGTACATGTCAGTTTATCATTTTATTTTTGTTACCCATGAATGAACAAGCACAACACTGCCATAGGGTTTCTACCACTTATCTGATTTGAATCCATTGATCAAATGATGTTCATGTGACTATTGATAAAATAATACATATTTAAGGTAAGGTATAACCTCTTTTTTACCAAATACCTTAAAGCCGGCCGAGTTGATATTTCTCACAACAATTTGGTTTTCTCAACTGACCAGAATTGATCAGTATTTGTCAGATACATTCTAAAGCTTAACTCTCTACGAAACCTAATCATGTACATAACGGAATCCTCAAGACTATTATTAACCTGTGACGTATGAACTCTTTGGGTCACGTGAGTGCCAATTTCACGTGATTTCCACGTCCGGGCTTTTCAAAACAAAGAAGAACTACTAAATAACACGGTTTCTCCATGGCAAATGGCGTGGTAAACAATAATGCAATGGTCACGTGGTTTTACATTTGACCCGCGCGAGTTTAAATTTAGATCATTTCTGTCCATTGACAGAAATTGAAAAGCCCTATCTTCGTACTGAATTTGGGCATTTCTTAACCGATTTTAACCAAATTTTTGTGCACATTTGACATAAATACCATCACATTTTGACTCAGAATCACTTTTTTTGCGACACATAACAAAAATGGAAAAATATACCAACATCAACTCGGCCGGCTTTAAAGGGATTTTTGTTAACAGATTTTGGCATGTTTTGAAGTTTGTCATTAAATGTTTTAAATTGATGAATATATACATCAGAACTAAAGAGCTCCAATATAAAAAACAAGAATAAAAGTAAAAAAAGAACAAAAAGAGAAAAAAAGTTGACCACATCAGGGCTCGAACAACTGACCCATGGAGTAAAAGTCAAGCGCCGAAACCGCTCAGCCATCCGTCTTCACGTGTGTGTGTGTGTAATTCAGAGTTTATGTTAGGGTCGAGGTTGAGTTGTTACGACTACATTATGTACGGACCTGACCATCTGTCTTCACATGGGTTGCCATTTATTTTATACTTTGTATAACCATCCACGTGATAACACAAGAAATCATAATTTATATATCGTTTCGCATCTGAGACGCCTTTTAATTTCATCCATTTCTAAAGATGATTTGTCGTAAACGAAAGTGTATTTTCAGTATAATTCTGCGGCATTAGTGTCATTTCGCACACTGATGTAAATGGTTCATTTATTTCTTGAATCTGTGACAAAAAGTTAAAAAATCCTCACTTTGATAAACTGTGAACAAGTCCCTTTAAAGTCAAACCATCAATTGGAAAAATTTGGATTAGATATAATAAATATACTTTTTGCCATTTGAAACAATATTACCGGGTCATGGATTGAAATAAGCAAAGGCCTACTAGTTATGGCCCCAGAAACATGTATTGGCCGAGAGTTTTTTTGAGAAAACTCATATGTGTTTTGTGAAGTAAAAAAAAGTGTTGGCCAACATGGTCACGAATTGACCCACATTTTACTTGAGTCTCAAAACTCCACTTATGTCAACAACAACAAAAAAGAACCAAAATACCCAAGAAGACAAGTTCACATGATGGTTTATATGTTTGGTTTCATCCCACAAGAAGCAATACTTTTCGAATTTACACATGACAAAACAATCTGACAGCTGGATTTAAAGACGTGTGGACAGACAAGGGTTAATCTACAAGCACCCACCCATTTCTAAAATTGGGGCCACAAACAAAGCATGCACATGACCTGAAAACTTACCCGAGGTTTCCTCTGCATGATGTTCACAGACTGAGGGTCCTGCACCATGGGAAATCTCAGAATCTCGATACGATGTCTACCGGTGGTTCATGTGCTGCAAATGCAAATGCTCCCTTAACAGACTCTTAGCTTTGCCATCAAGGTTTTCTGTAAATAAAGTCAATCATGTGTCAAACAAGACAAAACATTTGAAGACAGTACTAGCTTTTATAAGGATCAAAGTACTGGTTAAACTAGGCCACACTCTTGTGAGTCTCCCAATAAGCCATAAATATTTATATAAACAAGTTAAAATATTTAAATAAAGCCCACCATGTGCCCACGATGTTCCAGAGTTGGAAAACAAGATGATACTTTGTAATCGTTCAATGCCAATAAGCTTTAATCAAATTAATAGAGGATATACAGTAGTTAATTTTGGTTTATGACCCAACTTTATTTAAAGAGTGTTTAAACATGTAGAACAAATATTTACAAGTGGAGTAGACACAAGTTAAGAAAAAAGTGTTATACATATTTGATAATTTACCAAGTGCAACACATTTTGTTTTAATGTTTAAGTACAAAAAAAAAACTTAGGCGAGAAAAGCTCAAGCGTCATATGTTTGTGTTTTACTGGGAAATCACTTGAAATTCCGGGTATATATATATTTATGCACTGTAAATTTTGAATGAAAACTTAATCTTAAATACATCAAATTAACGCCTCGTCTGGTGAAACGCCATGGACAAGTGCAATAATGGCAGCTTGTTTATTGCAACAAACATGTGCAAAGTTGGTTCCAGATTATGCCCATAACAGACAAGCTCAAATTCCAATAGGGGTCGCATGAAACAATAGTTGTAAACACACTTATGTTTTATCGCATCCTGTCAAACGGCCACCTGTTCGTAAATTGAATACTGTATAAAACTTACAATCTACATCAGGTACGCTAATTCTTTACTCAATATGTCAACTTCTGAAAACAAGTTGTCAATACTTGTAACGTAAAGAATGCGCAGAACCTAATTGGTAAATATTCGCAGTGGTTATAAATAGGAGGAATGGTGGGTGGGCAAAAATGAGACACGCTAAAAATAAGAGAGTACACAGTATGACGTCATCAAAATGTGCGTTTAAAAACGTCAAACTTAATGTTATAATGTGGTGGACAAAACGTTCTATAATATGCGCATCGTTATCGCTAAATTTAATATTTTTTATATAGATTTATGACCAACACATGTTTTGTGGATATTCCGCAGACATAGAATATTGTTATAATTGTTCTATTTTTTTTTACTCTAGTGAATATCATGAAATATTATATTTTAAATTGAAACCAAATATCATTTGAATAATTTAATTCTTTACTCAACTAAAAATATATAATACGTAAGTTAAAAAAAACAACATACGTACCAGATTAGGTATGCAGCTGGAAATTCTTGCATGGTTTCTTGGCTTCCACCACTGAAGTGAGGACAATCGTTTACGCCTTGCAGTCTTTGATGCCACATTGTGCAGTCAACTTGTTAACATCAAATGACAAAAAAATATTTTAAAGGAAATGTTCAAATATATATTCATGTTCTGTAATCAATTCCTTTAACAGTCGAACAATACAGCAATATTTTAAGAGAAAGAGATTTTTCTTTCTGCAGACATTTTGTTAACTGAAAAAGTTTGAGCAATATTTAAAGGAAAATGTTCCTTATTGTTCTTGTTGATGCCCTGTGTTGTAGTCATGTTCTTTACAGATAAAGATGGGCCAATATAAGATAAATTGCTTAAAGAGTTTTCAATATATTTTAACAAATATTATTTAAACGGCAATAATACAGTTTTGTTTATATTTATTGTATTTTATGAAATAAAATAAAACAAGCTATTGTCAAGCAATGATGTTCCCACCATTGTCAGATTTTTTTATATTTGTTGCCATAGCAACCAGAATTTTTGATGTTGGAACAAAATGAAATGACGTGCATAATCTCCATATTGCCATCTGTCCATGTTTCAAGTTTCATGAAAAAATATGAAGAACTTTTAAAGTTATCGCAGTATCCAGAAAAGTGTGACAGACTGACGGACGGACAGACTGGACTGACGGACAGAGCGCAAACCATAAGTCCCCTCCGGTGAAACCGGTAGAGGACAATAATTATAAAACAAAGATAAGCGTGTATAATAAAAAACTACCTTATTTAAATAATATTTGGATTAAAAGCAGAAAAAGCACATTGCATTACCATACACTATGTACTGCAAAATATTGGTATCGTTTTTAGTTATATGTGTGTTTGTTTATTGAAATGTGTTGCCATATAAATTTCTTACAGTTATGCAACTGACTTATGTCAGTCAACCTTTTCACAAAATCTGTGAACAAGTCCCTTTAAAATATTACACTTTTATACTGCCATGACCATCCAAGCCCATATGACCATAAACATGACCCCCAGGTCAGTACAGGGCAAAGGTCAAGGTCAAGGTCGCGGAGGAGGGTGTCATCATAAGGCACTGAGTGGTGGGGGTGATCCTCGACCTGGATAAGAGAGGCAGAATGAAAAAAAATCAAACAATTAATCAAAGCAAAGTTAAATATATCAATATGCTTAAATATATTTTGAAACATATTTAACTAGTTAATATTAAAATGGTTGAGAATGAATTAAATTAATACAGACATGTTTGCATTCATACTTCTAATACTTAAATGCATATGCAACAGTGTTGTTGATGCATTGTGCCATATACCATTTCAATCTCATGAGGAAATCAACAAATATCCTCTATAACTCCATTATGTTTTATTAAAACTATCCATATTGTGCCTAAGTTGCAACATACTGTTATGACTAGGTAACTCAAACATGGAAGACAGCTTACTAGACTGCTGCTGCTGTTATTGCTGCTGGCTGACATGGCTTGGTCAATAGGATACTTCTAGACACCGAACAAGAACCGCTGAAAAACATATATATACTGGAAAATTTGGTATTTTTTAACATTTTTTATATTTTGCAATAGTTCCTTCATTTAAAATCATAGATCACAAGTGATACAAGAAATGTTATGGTTTTTTTAAACAAACATATTCACAAACCCCTGTATAAATGTGGGCACAATGTAAGTTAATAACCCTGAATATAATATAAGTTACACAGCCTATGCATTCCTATGTTTGGTGGGATACAGAGAATCCCATTATTGAAGTATCAATTTCACCCCTTAAAAATGTAGATGTGGTTTGATAAAAATCTCTTTACAGTTTATGCAGACTAAACCCCCACTCACACCCCAACTTTAGCTTCTGTTGTTGCACGAAAGACTGAAGGACCTTTGAACATAGAATGAAAAGAAAACATGCATTTTTGTCTCAAAGTAAACGCCATAAGTATTTTAAGTACACTCAACAAAAAAACTATATTCCTTAAATGTAAGAATTTTCTTTAAAACAATCTACCGGTATAAGTTTGTTAATTGAAAAAAATCCAAATGATCCTTCTTAAGACTTTGAAAATCATCTTAATGTTGTAAATTGAAACGAGAGAGTCATGATTGCCCTGAAGTGCTTACCTGAGTTCAATGTAAAACTTTGGTAGAAGACTTGACCCGGTGACATAGTTTTTGACCTCTCCCTTTCAACCCAGATTTGAAAATGGCATTGATATTGTCAAGATAAACATTCTGCCTTAGTTTGAATATGACTGAGTCATAAATGTGGCTTCTTAAGTGCTTAACTAGTTGACCTAATTTTTGGAAAGATGTGAATCAATTTCAAACTTGGTCTAGACAAAAACAAACATCATTATAATGAATTTTTATCAAGATTGAGTCATCAATGTGGCCTCTAGAGTTGTAAAAAGATATTTCTAACATTTGACCTAGTGATCTAGTTTATGAATGCATATGATCTAAATTCAATTTCCAACTTGGCCTAGATATTTTCAAGATAAACATTCTGACCAAGTTTCATCAAGATTGAGTCATTTATGTGACTTTTACAGTGTAAACAAGTTTTTTTTAAAGATTGTACCTCGTGACCTAGTTTTTGGATGCATGTGACATAGATGCGAACTAATCCGCAAAAATGAAAAGATAAATATTCTGACCAAGTTTTATCAAATGGAGTCATTAATGTGGCCTCAAGAGTGATAAGTGGTAAAAAAGACTCAGTTTGGTTGTTACCTACAGATAATTTGTATGTTGTTGTTGTTGTTGTTTTTTAACAAAAGCTCTGCATTATCAATTTAAACCTCAATTTTAGGGTTTAGCATAAAACTGTTGTATGTTCTTTACATATCTATATAAGAAACAATAGTTTTGCACTGAACCCTTGAATTGAAATAAGAAATACTAGTCAATTAATTGACAGAAACCCCATATTGAATTGGGTTTTAATTATTTGTTTAAGCCTTTCCCACTCAGAAGCAAGGTGAACATGGCCATATGCAAACAGAATAAAACCAGAACAGTCTGTGTTCATCAGTGTCTTAGGGTTAGAAATTTATCCTTTAAAACTTGAATCTAGTAAGAAAGTCTTTAATTTAATTAGATTTTCAAAGGGACAACAAATGGATCAAAATCCGTATATGAGCAGTAAAGAGATAATGTCGCATTGGTAGAGTGTCTGCTAGTAATCTTGAGGCCACAGGTTCAATCCCCATAGTGGTAGTGCTCTCTGGATGTTCTCCAAACACTACAAGTACTGGGTCTACCCAGGAAACTGACTGAAAAACGTTTGAATCAGCCCTAGGCTTCAAATGCAATCAAGCTAAAATAAATAGCTTTAAACATATAAGTACTGGTTTTTCAGAGAAAGCGAACCTGATGGTGTCTCGATAAGCAAAAGGCCTTCCATGCAATCAGCTAAAATAAATGTGATTACCGGTAAACTAAAAATATGTTAATATATTGCGAAACAAAAAGTTGCTGACTTGAGTCTTTAAAAGGTAGGATAATAAAAATTGAATATGCACAATTTGATATCACAAGGAACGATAAACGCAAGGTTAAATTTTGCACATGGGATATAAATTAGAGCCTCATTCTGTGAAAACAGGGTTTAATGCATGTGTGTAAGGTGTTATCCCAGACTAGTCCACAGAGGCTAATCAGGGACAAACTTTCCGCCTACCTTGGATTTTTGTTAACAAGAGACCTCTTTTAAATAAAACCTACAGTATACGCGGAAAGTGTCATCGCTTAATAGCCAGTGCGGACTGCAGAAGCTAATCTGGGACGACACTTTACCTCTAGACTGAATTTTTGTTAAGAAGACACCTCCTTTACACGAAAAATTCCATANTTATGCTGGGCTTTATGCTATATTTTCTGAGATAACTGCTATGTTGTCAATACAAATACTTATGAACAAACAATGTGAGCATCTGTGGTCAAAATGTTCGTTTATATCCCTGTATCGTGCCAGAAACATAGATCAATAGCTTACCAAGTGGTTTTTTGCCAGAGCCCTTTGGATTTGAAAAAAATCATTTTGACTCAAATTGAACAAATGGTGTTGTTTTTTGTTTTGTTTTGCCAACAAATACTTAAAACTTGAGAATAATATTAACTAAGGTTCAACCCATAGAGCTGAATAGGTAAATTAACTTAGTATTTCCAATTTAGTTAGAAAAAAATATTCGGAAACCTATTTGGTAACCTTTTATTGTGAATTTTAGGCAGTCATTTGGGAAATAATCCATACTTTTTGACATTGAGAATGGGGCTGAATACAAGTCCTGAAATACATGTAGAGCAAAAAATAACCAGCTGACCGGGGCCGTCATGTTGTTCCACTGCTGCTGGGAGAAGCCTGGGGAGAGTTGTGAGCCCATAGGCATCACGATCCCTTCCCCGGGGCTCACAAGGCTCGAGCTTCGGGGCGGCTGTAGGAGCCCTGATTGGTACCTTGATAAAATCTGGCCTAGAATTTCCTTTCTCTGAAGGGTCACGTTTGAGGTTTTCAGCGAAGGGCGCCATGTTCATTGACACAGTTGTCCTGTGAAATCATATAGAAACTCAAGTGACATCAGCAGGAGATCATTCTTATCACCACTTTAAGATTTTTTATTATTTTTTTATGTATTCAAGAGTCATATTTTGTAAGTGCTACAGGCGATCTAGCTGGTTATTAATCTTAGTTGAGAAAATATGCCCACCAACATCATCAACAACTTTCATGATGTTTCAATTTAAATTGTTTTGAAACAGAGAGCAGACGTTATAGGGGACGCCGACTGCCCAACAGCCCACATGCAGCTGCTACAGGTAATTCTATAATACGTGAGCCTTGCTGAGAAAACCAGGCTAATCAGTGATTAATTCCGATTTATTGTATTTGTCTTTTAAAGGAACTTCTTCTTAGTAAAATCCAGTTATTGGCAGAAAGTGGTGTCCCTGATTTTCCTGTGCGGACTGCATAGGCTAGTCAGGGATAACTCTTTACACACATGCATTAAACCCCCGTTTCCCAGGGCAATGCTCATATCCGATTTTAAGAAAACTACTATTTAACTGTTATAATTACAACACAAAGTGAAAATAAGCTGTAATTTTAAAATCGTCTATCGTGTTATTATTTCTATTTGCATTTTTGATGAATGGCATGGTGTATTCATTGATACCATTTTGCCATAGACAAAAGAAACCCAATATTGCTAAGGTGTGCACAAAAAAGACATAATTTTGCAACTCGTGAATGGAATAATAAAAATGAAAATTGATAATCTAATTTGTATATGTTAGTGGGTTCATGGAGGTATAAAAAGGTCACATGTACATAATCAGAATGCCATATTTACACAAAAAATACATAAAATTGTAATTATCAAGCCAACAATTACACAAAACATTCACCAAAGGTGAGACTTAACATGTGTATTCTCAATTGTCATACATGTGTGAACCTTTGTCCCTGGAACTGTTGATTGCTAAATTGTGAGCATTACTGTTGCTGCTGCTGTTGCTGTTGCTGCTGAAGCAGCAATTTCTGCATGTCCTGCTGTTGTAACCTCTCTTCCTCTCTCTTACGCTCCAACTTTAGCATCGGTTGTTGCAAGAGAGACTGATGGAGTTCAAGGTAAACCTATTGTAGAAGACATGACCTCGTGACATAGCTTTTGACCTCTTGTTAAATATTCTGATTAACTTTTATTATGATTGAGTAATTAATATGGCCTATAGAGTGGTAACATTTTTTTTTTTTAGGTTTGAACTTTTGCCCTAGTTTTTGGATGCATGAAAAAAAGATTCAAACTAAACCTAGAAAATTTCAAGATAAACAGTCTGACCAAGTTTCGTCATGATTGTGTCATGATTATTGCATTTTGAGATTTCAACACAATTGGCTCTGATTCAAACTCGGGCTAAATATTGTCAAGATAAACATTTGAACTAAGTTTAATCAAGATTAAGTCACAAATGTTGCCTCTAGAGTGTTAACAGTGATTTTCTACGATTTAAATAGGTGACCTAGTTTAAGGATGCATGTGACCCAGATGTGAATAGACCTAGATATTGCCTATATAAACAATCTGACCAAGTTTCATCAAGATTCAATAAAAAAATCAGGCCTCTAGATTGGTCATGAGCTAAAAGTTGACAAAGCACACAGCATGATCCCTGACATAGGATGATCACAATTGCTCACTTTGAGAACTTCGTGCTTAAGAAAGCTAACAAAAAAAGATCTTTAAATGTGTTAATTTGCAGCACAAATCACTTAGGAGTTTTCTGGGGCAAAAGCCATATGGAAAATTCCTGATGCACTCATATAAAGCTACTTACACTACTACGTGTAGTATCATGTGCTTTTGTTTACCATTAAAATAATAATTCCATAGTTCATAGGTCATAATTGGTCATTAAAGTTGATATCCGGATCTCCACAAAAGAAACAATTATCGTATGCAAAGCTAGAAACATCACTGACCCCTTTCAATGGCGTTAAAGAGTAAGATGTGTTGCTACCTGCTGGTAAATTGCTTGTTGTTGTTGTTTTAATATAGCTATAGATGTTCAATTTAAAATGCCAATTTTAGGGTAAAACTTGCAACTGTTGTATCTTCTTCACATTTCTATATAAGATACAACTAGAGCTTTGTCACAAAGGTGACAAATACCCCAACGTTCCGCATTGACACAGAATACGCACTAAGTGACCCTATGACCTAGTTTTTGACCCGGCATGACACATATTCGAACTTGACCTTACCATCATCTAGATACAACTTCTGACCAAGTTTGGTGAAGATCAAACTCGAATTAGAGAGCGGACACTTTGTACGGACCGACCGCCCGACAGACAGACAGACAGACAGACAGACAGACAGACAGACAGACAGACAGACAGACAGACAGACAGACAGACAAGCTCACTCCTATTTATCCCCCTAAACTTTGTTGTGGGGGTATAATAATTGCTCACTGAACCCTTAAATGAAATAAGATAAACTGGTCAATCAATTGAAGAGCAGAAACCCCAGTTTGCATTGGGTTTTGTTAAAGCTTGATTTCATCTTAAGTCTGAGGCTTTTTAGACTGGGTCTCCTGAATGCTTTGCCACAGTGACATCTTTTGCCATGGCAAGGGGACTTACCTGTTGAGATGTAGTGGCTGAGTTGGAGATGGGGGACATCGTTCTATGGGCATGAACTTGTGAGCATAAGGCCTCTGTGAACAAATAAAAAGATCTTAGAGCATCCCAGAAATGTGTTCCTGTAAAACCAAATAATTCAATGCATTCTGAAATTGCATTAGTTATTTTGGAAGTCAATCACGTTTGTTTGAGTAAAAAAAAGTAGGAAAAAAAATATGTTTGAAGGCTGATCTTCATACAAATGGAGTATACACTAAATACTTCATACAAACATAGCCTACTATATACTCTACACTTGAAACAAACATTTTTCATCCCTCTGGAACCAATATTAACTAAGTTACGTGCAAAACCAAAAAGGTGAGACGGACATTAGGAAGGATGAAAGGAAGGACTGAGAGAATTACAGACAAGGACAAATCTATACACCCCCCCCCCCTGCACAAACTNTCGTACCATTAAGAATTACAAAATCAAGTTACGAATATTATTTTTATATCGGTTCGTATCGATTTTTATTGAGTTCTTTTCGGATCTTTTCGGTAATTATAAAGAATGGTTATCGGGTTTGTTTAACGAAGCGCATTTTTTCCAATAAAAGCGGCGTGTACAGTCTATCTTTCAATGCGCGCGCGCATCAAACACTTCCGAGTAAATATGTCATCAGTTTTTACAGTTAAACGAAAACACATTCTGCAACTCAGATCGTTGTAATCAGGGCATTAACAGTTTGTTCCTGATCAAATTTACGCTTAATAGTGGATTGATTTATATATCTTTGTGGCCTGTTTATTGACATTTGTAGCATAATTCTGAGTTGTCATATAATTTTGCGACCGTGAAATAGTTGTCAATGCAATTTTCGTAATACCGATAAAGTGTTGTGTGCTTTTAAAAGTTATTCTGTCTCATTATGTTATTAATATTCCACATGTGTTCTGTTGTTTTGACTACTGCATTAATTCCTTAAAAGTATAAATGTGATAGTATAATACTGAATAGACACTGTTGAACTCGTATAAATAAAGTTGCAAGTATGTTTATTTTGATTTTTTTGCATGAAAAAACCCATTATTATTTATTTTTAGGTCATTTAGGAAAGTTAAGAATTATTTTCCAAAACTTAGTAGTAACGTTAAGAATAAAATTTCAGAGTTAAGAATTCTTTTTGAAAATCTGGTAGTTACGTTAAGAATTTCACAAAACCTTATCTGGAGCTCTGGTAAAGTAAAGTATGAAGCAAGGTGTCAAAATTATCTTTAAAAAAAACAAAAAACAGGCATAACTTCAGCAATTTTAAATTTGAGACTATCACACTTTAATTGTGAGACTATACAAAATAAACTCTGATACTTTTTTTCAACTTTAAATGTAAGACTATACAACTGTATGGCATATCATAAGAAACAATGGATGCAAAATGAATACTGAAGTTTGTAAGTGTATAAGGACTTGGTCACACGTTTTGCCTATGGATTAGACAGAAATGCAGAAATACAACTGATGGACATCTTTGGTGAACTCGGTCTACGACACTCTATCTTGCTACCAGTGGCCATTATAATTTCACTAGGAATTATTGCCTATTCTGGTAAAAACTATTCGCTGAAAGTGACATTTAATCGATCATAGTTGATTTCTACATTATATGGCCTCTTTTTTTGTATACAGACCTGAGCTTCAAAGTTCAACTTCTAGTCACTCGTGTGAAATTGTGTGCATAAGGATATAAAAGCAATATTGTCAAACAACAGGGCTATTGTTTTCCCAAACATCTGGGATCTGTTTTTAATAATAATCCTATCCAATTATATGTCAAATAAACAATATTTACCAATTTTTATTAAACCAACAACTACAAAATCGTTATAAAACTTAGTGAAATAAGCAAATTAAGCAAGTTATTCTTTTAGAATACTTTAAAATTTGCTCGAACTAGTTGCTAGCTCTGTGCAGAGTTTATTTGAACCATTGATGGAATTGGGCCAAAGCTTTTTGGATTGGGAAAAATCGGGCTGTTTAGACTAAAATTGGGAAATTGGGATTGTTTTTTTTTCCCTAACAAATACTTATAAATTGAGAATCAGTGCAATCGATATTAATGTTATTAAGGTTCAGCTTTACTTATACAGCTGAATAAGGAAATGATCTCAATGACGAGACTTATTTTATTTTTTTTGGCAAACCTTCCTTTGGGAATTTAAGCAAGTAATTATGGAAAAATATAGACTTTTTGTGATTAGGAATGGGGCACACAATAAATAACACTGTAAGGTCTCACCTCAGAAGCTCAAGAAGCTGAGATGACATGCTAGCCTGGCTGATATTGCTAAGGGCCGAGTTTGAGTTTAGATTGATGTCGGGTTGAGAGTCGAAGGCGTACTGGACCACACAACAAAACTGCTGTCATTTTCCCTTCTCTAGCGTCGCTTCAATGCCAAGCAGCTGGGGCTCATAGTGTGAAGTGCTTGTAATAAACCCAGACAGATAAACTTTGAGCATCTTGTTTCCAATGTTGGGTGGATTTCACGTCTGGGGCATGTCCGATGGCTGTATCATGATATCAGTGTTCACAATGAAGTCTTTACTGCCTTTCTTTGTCAGCAACTGCTTCAAAAGTGCGTTCTCTTTGGAAAGTTTGGATGCCTGAGAGGACCAGCCAGGACAGTCAGTTGCTACCACTGTCCAGAAGTATCCCCGGTGGAAAGCTTACGCTTATGAATCAAACTCTTCAAATATTCCTTGATTTTCTCCCGTTCCTTGCTGATATTCTGTTTGTACCATAAGGAATGGAACAAGTTATCCTACTTTTTATTCTAAGTGATATTTGTTGTGATATCCAACAGTGAGAACTGACTGTTAGCGTTACCATAACTACTGCTACAACTCCTTGTGTATGTAACACACGTCCCTTCGCGGCACTCGGGCTTAACAAACTTTTTAGGCTTGAGTGTGGATCACTCGACACGGACATTGCGGTTGTTGAGAACAGCGCGTGAAAACTTGACAAGCTCAGTATATCCTGCAGAACGAAATTTTTCATCGATGCTGACCCTTTGAAGCTGGAGGTCAAAGGGGAGGAGCAAGGGGTCAGAGGTAGGGGTTGTCCTGGACAAAGCCTCCTGTGGGCCTGACTGTTGCCGTTGCCGAGCCAACTCCATATTAATGCTGAACCTCTCCTGAAAACAACAGCAACAAGGGTTATATGAACCAGTAACAAAAAGGTCTATAACAAACAATGCCTCTTGATTGGATATGAAGGTTTTCAACGGCAAAACTTCATTGTAATGAATTTCTAATTTGGCATTTCTTTGGTTCCTAGTCCAAAATATCCAATCAAACCATTTTGTATTAAAACATGAACATAGTTAGCCAATGCTTTATTAACCTGTCAATTCATAATAATTATTTTTTACTTAACTTGCAGACATGTAATTTCATAAGCCAATATGCGGCTCATCAATATTTGAAAGTGTCGTCCCAGATTGGCATGTGAAGTCTACATAAGCTAATCAGGGAGGACACTTTCCGACTAGACTGGATTTTCNGGGGGGGGTAAAAAATTTGACAATTACATCTTCCGAAAGTTGCAATAACACACACAATTTTTTAACATGCCTTTACAGATCTTTGATTCTTTAAATCGGTTTCAATTCACAATAGACAAAAGTTCAAAAGTAAATCTCAACATATAACAAAAGTTGCAGATAAAACAAGAGTTCCGCGGTCGAAGACATATGCCGCCAAAACAGGGCCTTGATTTTCACACTTTTTGTGAGAGTGACGTTGACCTTTGATCTACTGACCCCAATTTCAATAGGGTCATCTACTGTTCAAGGTCATTGCACATGTGAAGTTTCAAGTCAATCGGTCAATTGGTTGACGAGTTATTGATCTGAAACATTATTCACATTTGTTGTTACAGTGACCTTGACATTTGACCTAGTGACCCCAATTTCAATATGGGTATCTACTGTCCATGGCAAATTATATGCACGTGTGAAGTATTCAATAGGGGTCATCTTCTGTACAAGGCCAATGCACGTGTGAAGTATCAAGCCAATCGGTCAATCCGTTCACAAGTTATTGATCGGAAACAAACTGGTCTACCGACAGACAGACCGACAGACAGATCGACCGACCTTCAGCGAACAAAACAATATACCCCCTCTTCTTCGAAGGGGGGCATAATAAGACAGCCACTTTAGGGCAACAACTCACTGCTGAAAATAAGTGTATTTTGAACATTATATCTCAACAATATTTCAATTACATCTAACAAAGTATATAACCATCATAATATGATTTTTTTCTTATAATTTGAAGTATAAGAAAGAGTTATATTAAATTAGTTTTTCTCAAATCAATGGACTTTCGCAAGAAAAAATCCAAATCCCAAAATTGTATTATTCCCCCAAAATGGTCAAGAAAAGGCCTGGCAATTAAAGCGTCTATTTTCCCTTTTGCGTATTCTGGTCATTTTCGTCCACCTCATCCTCAACATCCCAAATCTCAGCAGAAATCTTAGCAGCAGAATAGAATATTACAGGATTAAAACGCATAAAAATGTAATAAAATTAATAACAAATATTCAACAGCATAAAACACGGTAAATAAATAAATCTCACATCATGTGTTACCTTTCTGCAAACATTACTCAAAACATCAATATATGTTTCTTCAAAGATTACTAAAACTATTTCACATTTTATAAAAAAAATATTCATTAATATACATTTCTTACATGCCAGGGTGTACATAGAAATGAAAGTCTAAAAATAGCATTAGGTGCTATATACATGTGCATCTATTTACAAACATTAAATGTAAAGTTGAAATGCTTTGTGTTTTCATGCACAGTTTACAACGACTTGTTAATCAAAAGACAATAATGACACACATGTTATGAGAACAAAACAAAATATGTATAAGATATAACTTACAAAGAAAATCTTCAAATTGTAGGAGAAAAATAACAATATGTGTACACACATTATTTGCATATTCAACTTAACAAACAATGTTGTATTGTAACAGCATGCACTACTATGTTCTAATGCTCAACAATACATTGTCATTGAAATATTAATCACAAATTACAACAACTAATACATACATGTACACACTATTCCACTCTGAGCACCAGGATGTTGTCTTCTTGTCGTCCCACAATGATGGAGGATGTGGTGCTACTGTAGCAGACTGACTGTGGCCACAACTCTCTCAACATCTCCTCTGTCAGAGTTGCTAGCTTCCTTCTACCCTCCCTGTCCACCTGTAATACCCTGTCGGACCAGCCTCCACAGACCAGCACCTGGCCTGCAGGGGTCACATGTAGACCAACTAGGCCTCTAAGGTGTGGGTCTGTTAATGTAGCCAGGACTGTTCCATCTCTGGCAAGGGTGAGGAGACTGTGCTGGGAGTAGCTGGTAATGTACAGCCTGTCTCCTGTGGGGCTCACAGCACACCTCTGTACTGCAATACAGAGTAACATCAAGATATTGAATAACTGTAAATGTTAAATAATCTAAATAAACAGACTGCAGTGATATTGTATTACGTATGTATTGTTATAAATAGACAATTACACATCTAAAATATACACATAAAATCCCATAATAATAAATTGTTTAGTGCGAAATTTTGAAATGCAACTGTTGAGTTAGGAATGATGTGTAGTGCAAATACACAGGTGTAAACAATTACATATTACAATGAATATGTGCCTATGAATGTGTCAACTGAAGTTACTATATGCAGCAATAACAGATGTCATAAAAATGTGCATATGATTACACTGTATTGACATTTTACCCTGGTAATGAAATTGACACCTGCAGACATATTTCATCAATATACATGTACAATATTATAACTGAACTCGTGTTTGTTAGTGTTTATAACAGGGTAATGTTTCAAAACAACCAAAATTGAATTTTTTTCGATCTTTCTGTACTTAACCATTTACAAAAGCAAGTTATAAACAAGAGGGCCATGATGGCCCTAGATTGCTCACCTGAACCTGACTTGGAACCATTTTCGAACTCAACTCTTGTATCCAAGAAACAAATGTTCTGACCACATTTCATTAAAATTGGGCCAAAAATGTGACTTCTAGAGGGTTCACATGTTTTCACTATATACATACAGAGAAAACTGCCCCACCCACTTTTTTTTCACTGATCTGGACCATTTTCGAACTTGTCCAAGATATCAACAAGGGCTGTTTGTAAAACATGCATGCCCCCCATATGGGCTGTCAGTTGAAGTGGCAGCCATTGTGTGAATACATTTTTTGTGGTGGTGGTGGTGGTGGTGGTGGTGGTGGTGGTGGTGGTGGTGGAGGCTTAATGTCATTTTTGCCCGATGTGTAGTGATACAATGCATTACAAAAATGTAGTAAGCCTTACATTTGGTAAAATGTATATAAATTAT
>VMBQ01003672.1:42590-62929 GCA_007657795.1 Dreissena rostriformis
CCCCCCCCCCCCGGCGGCCATGTTTTTCAACGAATCATAGCCATTTTCAAACTCAGCCGAGCTATTGTTAGAACAAATGTTCTGATCAAGTTTCATAAAGATTGGATAATAAATGTTACTTCTAGAGTGTTAACAAGATTTTACTATAGCCATATAAGGAAAAATGCCACGCCCCCTTGTGGCCATCTTTTTCAACGGATCGCATACATTTTCAAACTCAGCCCAGATATAATAAGTGCAAATATTCTGACCAAGTTTCATGAGCATTGGACCAAAAATGTGACTTCTAGAGTGTTAACAAAGTTTTACTATAGCCATAAAAGGAAAACTGCCTCGCCGCCTGTCGGCCATGTTTTTCATCAAACTGGAACAATTTTCGAATTCTCATCCAAGATATCATTAGACCAAATTAATGTTCTGACTAAGTTTCATGAAGATTGGACAATAAATGCGACTTCTAGAGTGTTAACACGGTTTTACTAAAGCCATATACTGAAAACTGCCCCGCCCCCTGGCGGCCACGTTTTTCATCCAACCGGAACCATTTTTGAACTCGTCTAAGATATTATTGGGACACATGTTCTGACCAAGTTTCATGAAGATTGGACTAACAATGTGACTTCTAGAGTGTTAACAAGGTTTTACTATAGCCATATAAGGAAAACCCCTGGCAGCCATGTTTTTTAACCAACCGGAACCATTTTCGAAATCGTCCAAGATATTATTGGGACACAGGTTTTAACTAAGTTTCATGAAGATTGGAAATAAATGTGGCCTCTAGAGTGTTAACAAGGTAAATCTTGACGACGGACGACGCACTACGGACAAAAGGTGATCACAATAGCTCACCATGAGCACAACTGAGTACGTTGTGCTCAGGTGAGCTAAAAAAAGGCTTGTTACCATAGGATGACATATATGCCCCCTTTTTCCACATTTTTCAAAACCTAAACGCAAAGTGTGATGGAATTTCAGACGGACGGACAGACAGACGGACAGTGCGATCACTATATGCCCACCTTCGGGGGCATTATAAATCTGTGAGCAATACTTTTAACTCACAAATTAGGTAGTCATAAAGTCACAGCGCTGTTGACTTGTACATTGTTTTGGATGCGTTACTTGTTGCTCTAGCAGTTCACACGGTGTCAACCAGTCTCTGACCTTAACATCAGTATAGAACACTAATGCGCCTCGGGGTTGCTGTTTTACCCAGCACTTCACCTTAGATAAACTTTACATAAAGCCAGCAGACCCGAATGAATACATTCAAATATTTCATTGGCTGATTCGAGAGAACTTTGGCCACATCACTGCGTCTGTGCACAGCGTAAAGGATGTAACACTGTTCAGCGTAAGGAATTCCTGACTACTCTCTGCATGTTCAAATGACACTGAGACACAAATTGTGGCCAAGTAACAATTAAGCGTTAAAATCAATCTGACTGAATTTCAGAGTCTGTTATCGTCAGGGGAAACCATAATGGTCCATCGATAAGCGTTGATTACATAGTTTTGCTTTCAAGATGAGAAAACAAAAAACTACCTAAAGCGTATATAGTGTCACGATAAGAGGGAAATCGTTTAATTATCTAATCACACATGTTTGCCGTACTCGGTCAGTCCGTCTGGAAATCGTACCTGAACGCATGAATAGGCTACCCTTATTTGCCAGTTTGCTATAAATAACACAGGTTGAATTCAATTTTATATTGAAAAGCATTGTGCTAAAATGTGTCATTTACAATATCCAATGAGATTGTTAAGGCCTGCATCATGCGAAAATGGGTCTTATGTCATATACGGCCAGCATAGTTATANCCAAACAAAATAGTAGTATGAGCAAATGAAACAGCCAAAAAAATTATGAATGTATGTTTGATTTAACAACATTTTTTTTCTTTTTTTCTACTAAACAGATTTATTCAAGCCTTGTTTTGCTTTATTATTATTATGATTATTTGTATTTTATTATGATGATGATGATGATGATTATTATGATGATTATTATTATTATGATCATTATTATTATTATTATTTAATATAATTATTATTATTCAAGGACATGCTATTTCCTCTGCACTGTGATTTTATTACTTATGGTTGTACCAACATCTGTGGTGGTTAAACATTTATTTTACTTCATTAAAAAAAAAATCACTTTGGTCTTTATTCAACACTGGCCCTAGAATGTTACTTTCAATACTCGCAAAGGGGACATACTATCTGTAGATTGACCAACAGTTGAAAAAATACTTGCTCTCTGATCATCATGAATTGATACAAAAAAGGTCCACTCATGATGCTATGATAGATGCACTCCGAAATGGCAGCCAGTTTATAATTAAGAATTTATCCGGAATATTAGCGCCCATAAAAACAAGGAATGTACCGTATGCCCGTGGCTGTTTTATTTTCAGACATCTTATCATCATCTTGGTGACAATGACCAGGACATTAATGGGAACATAATTGAGCTTAGTCTGAGAATTAACCGGTCCTTAACCCTTTGAATGCTGGGAAATTTGTCGTCTGCTAAAATGTTGTCTGCTGAATTTCTAAAATAAGCATTTTCTTAGATTTTTTTCAAAGAATACTATCAGAATAGCAAACAGTTTGGATCCTGATGAGACGCCACGTTCTGTGGCGTCTCATCTGGATCCAAACTGTCTGCAAAGGCCTTTAAAATTTGGTTCCAGCGCTAAAAGGGTTAAATGTCAATCATTTTTCTCTAGAGAATTTTGAAGAACATACAGGGCGCAAAGAACGAATAAGAACATTCATAGGGCTATTCTGTGATTTATCAGTTTATTTCATTTTTTGCTACAGCTATTATTCCACTAAACAAAAACAGACAACTAATAGCACATAAATGGAAGAATTGAGCAACACCCGATTTTGTACAACCCTCAGACTAATAAAGGAAATAGAAGTAATAGATGCCATAAAGAAATTNGTTCACCCCAGGAACATTTGTGAGAAGTTTTATAAGAATTGGACGTTTAGTTAAGGAGAAGATGTTTAAAGAAAAAGTTAACGCACGCACGGACGCACGCACGATGGACACAGGACCATAACATATGCTAAAAAAAAATCGCATATTGGGCGTTCGATCTTTACTGGGGGCTTATCATATGAAAACAAGGAGATTTGTAAAGATAATGGATGTTCCAAACTACGCTTTGTCAAGCATAAGAAGGGCAGATCTATAACAAGAGTACCATAGGCCATAGGTCAATCACCTGAGGCGCGAAGGAACTAAACTGTTTTTATCAGCTTCTGCGATGTTTCGAGAACCATTTAAGAATTCAACCAAGCTACCAATAGAAAAAATATTCTGAGCAAGTTTCATGATTGGGCAAAAAATTTGACCTCTAGTATGTTCCCAAGTTATAGAGTTTATTTGACCCAGTGACCGAGTTCTTGATGTCAGTACCGAGCCCAGATATCATCGGGACAAAAGTTTTAAAAGAGTTTCATTAAGATTGGTAAAAAAATGTGGCCACTAGAACGTTCAAAAGCTTTTCCTATAATTCTGATCCCACGCAACCCAGCTTCGAACTCAGGGGAAATATAATTGGGATAAATGTTCTCATAGTTTCATAAAGATTGGACAATACATGTGGCGTACAGTGTTTAAAAGCTTTTTGTTTCATTTAACCAAGTGATCTTATTCCTGAACCCACTTGATTCAGTTTCAAGCTCGGCCGAGATGTCGTGAAGACAAATGTTCTCACCAAGTTTCATGAAGATTGGGCAATAAATGTTTCCTCTAGATTGTTCACATGCTGTTTCTTTCAACTGACCTACTGACCAATTTTTTTACCCAACTTGATCCAGTTTAGAACTTTAACTTTAACAGTGTTAAACAAATGTTCTCAAGAAGTTTGGGCAATAAATGTGGCCTCTAAAGACTTCATCCGCTTTTTATTTAATTTGACCACGCGACATAGTTTTTGACCCCACATGACCCAGTTTTGAGCTTGATCGGAATATTATTGGGGTAAATGTTCTGACCAAGATTCATGAAGATTGGGACATTAATGTTGCCTCTAGAGTTCACGAGCTTTTTATTTGATTTGAACTAGATTTTGACCCCATGTGATCCTGTTTCGAACTCGGCCAAGATACCATTGGTAACAATGTACTTAGTACAAATGTCATGAAGTTTGGATAATAAATATGATATCTATAGTGTGGTAATATACTAATCTTCATTTTGGTAATGCGGCTCTTTACAAAGGTTGTTTGTATTCCAGCAAGTAGATGATGGAAAATGGACAAGATAAGCAGATAAAGAATGACTCACTTTATAATAATTGTAATAATGCTAAAAGTTCCTTATGTTTGAAAAAGAAATCATTGCACAAATTTGCCCTAGTAGGATATCTCCATCTCTTTGTAATAAAGTTTCCCTTCAAGTGTTGTTTACATCTTTCCAGTTGATGCAGAGAAATAGCTTAGACAATAATTTATAAATTATGTATTAATTTCAGAAATGTTCAAAGTCCCAAAACTCTTTTCAACATATTGGAGTAAAAAAAGTTGGTGGTATGCAACCCTCCACATAAAAATGAAGCTTTCCATAAAGATTCATTGAATTCCAGCAAGTTGTTTGTGAGAAATAACCCGGACAACTGCGCGATGAATTGTGCATGATACAAAAATTCAAGAAATCTGAAACAAATCATTGAAGAGGTACGTCCTGGAGGCTAGTACATGAAGCTTACCAAAACCTTTCATTGAATTACAGCCAGTTGTAAAAACCTTTCATTGAATTCGGGCCAGTAATTGTCAAGAAAAATACACAGGAAAGTGTGACAGAAGAGCTAACAGACGGGCAATTTTCAAGAAACATAAAAATTGAACACACAAAATGGTATAGTTTTATTTATTACAAAAACCTCTTGAAACACATCAAAAGACAGAAAAGGGCCTGGCTGACTAAAACTTTCGTCAACAAAATGTGATATTTAACGGTATTTGTGAATGACATTTGCTACTCAACAAAATATTATACATGTATAGAGCTTCTTGATAAAATTTTGCTAACACAATACATGTATTATCCTACAACTGAAATTATTCAATAGGAATTGCTCATTACTAGTTCACCCAAAATGGCTGATGTTATAAATTCTGTTTAGATACACAGGAGAGCAGAAAAACAGTGTGTAACTGGCAAATCTCAGCAAATGTTATTGTGATTCAAGTTGTCATATGGATGTCACATATTTTCTTCACATGTTATACAATATACCAAAGTTGAAATTATCACAATTGACTTTATGCAGCACATTTTTGCCAAGGTAAATAAAACCTGATGTCAGCAATTTTATCCAGGCCAGTTGAGATAGTTAAGTAGCTGGAGTCTCAATACATCGTAGAAGGCTTTACTTCTTCTTGGTAGCGTCTTGAGCAGCCTTCTTGGCACGTATCAGTTCAACCAGTTCCTTAAACGTGAAAATAAACAATTTTAAATGCAAGCTTATCTTTGACTATTTTCCTTTTATTCCTTAAATTGATGGCTTTGTTGCTGTTAACCTTGAAACTGATGATGCAAATGATGACAAAGATATATGATACTTTTTACAAGAAGTGGTAGTAGAAAGTGTAGTATCATTTATTAATATAAGAAGTATCAGAAGCAATGGCAGTAGCGAAAGAAATCGCAGATGAAGCAGCAGCTCTATTATAAGCAGTCTCAGCACATTTGGTAAGCATATGAAGTAACAGGTGTTTTATAAGCAGTCTCAGCACATTTGGTAAGCATATGAAGTAGCAGCTCTATTATAAGCAGTCTCAGCACATTTGGTAAGCATAGAAGTAGCAGCTCTATTATAAGCAGTCTCAGCACATTTGGTAAGCATATGAAGTAGCAGCTCTATTATAAGCAGTCTCAGCACATTTGGTAAGCATATGAAGCAGCAGCTCTATTATAAGCAGTCTCAGCACATGTGGTAAGCATATGAAGTAACAGGTGTTTTTGTGGAATTATTTTGTTGAAACAAAAATTGTAACAGCTGTTGGTGTTGTTGTTTTGATAGTTGTTGTTGTTTGGTATTTTCCATAAATCTCAATAATTTAGTACTTAGAATTCCCAAAATCAAACATTACATGGTAAGACAAAGGCATATGCTTTGGATTTCCAATATTCTTAAATTTCAGTATGTTTCTGGAGCTGACATGAAACAAAATTGCTGTATCAATAGTGTCTGAGCATGTTTTTTACAGCAAAGTATTTTACTACAAAACAAGATGTGTTTGTGAAACACTATGTCCACTTTTGAGCGATTTTGACCCATAAATTTGACCTTTGACCTTGAAGGATGACCTTGACCTTGACCTTTCACCACTCAAAATGTGCAGCTCCATGAGATACACATGCATGCCAAATATCAAGTTTCTATCTTCAATATTGAAAAAGTTATGGCCAATGTTAAAGTTGGGCCAAACCAACAGACCAACAGACCAACAGACCAACAGACCAACAGACAGGGCAAAAACAATATGTCCCCCAGTATATACTGGTGGACATAAAAACTAAGATTACTCAACATGTGTACTTCAGAAGAACAAAACTTGTTGATTCTGAACCAAACAAAATAGTAGTATGAGCAAATGAAACAGCCAAAAAAATTATGAATGTATGTTTGATTTAACAACATTTTTTTTCTTTTTTTCTACTAAACAGATTTATTCAAGCCTTGTTTTGCTTTATTATTATTATGATTATTTGTATTTTATTATGATGATGATGATGATGATTATTATGATGATTATTATTATTATGATCATTATTATTATTATTATTTAATATAATTATTATTATTCAAGGACATGCTATTTCCTCTGCACTGTGATTTTATTACTTATGGTTGTACCAACATCTGTGGTGGTTAAACATTTATTTTACTTCATTAAAAAAAAAATCACTTTGGTCTTTATTCAACACTGGCCCTAGAATGTTACTTTCAATACTCGCAAAGGGGACATACTATCTGTAGATTGACCAACAGTTGAAAAAATACTTGCTCTCTGATCATCATGAATTGATACAAAAAAGGTCCACTCATGATGCTATGATAGATGCACTCCGAAATGGCAGCCAGTTTATAATTAAGAATTTATCCGGAATATTAGCGCCCATAAAAACAAGGAATGTACCGTATGCCCGTGGCTGTTTTATTTTCAGACATCTTATCATCATCTTGGTGACAATGACCAGGACATTAATGGGAACATAATTGAGCTTAGTCTGAGAATTAACCGGTCCTTAACCCTTTGAATGCTGGGAAATTTGTCGTCTGCTAAAATGTTGTCTGCTGAATTTCTAAAATAAGCATTTTCTTAGATTTTTTTCAAAGAATACTATCAGAATAGCAAACAGTTTGGATCCTGATGAGACGCCACGTTCTGTGGCGTCTCATCTGGATCCAAACTGTCTGCAAAGGCCTTTAAAATTTGGTTCCAGCGCTAAAAGGGTTAAATGTCAATCATTTTTCTCTAGAGAATTTTGAAGAACATACAGGGCGCAAAGAACGAATAAGAACATTCATAGGGCTATTCTGTGATTTATCAGTTTATTTCATTTTTTGCTACAGCTATTATTCCACTAAACAAAAACAGACAACTAATAGCACATAAATGGAAGAATTGAGCAACACCCGATTTTGTACAACCCTCAGACTAATAAAGGAAATAGAAGTAATAGATGCCATAAAGAAATTTCATTATATATTTGTTAATGAATACATTTAATGGCAATAAAAAAAACATAACAAATCGGGTAACATGTCCCTTTGGATTTTCACATTTTTTATATCAGCCTTGTCCAGGGAAAACTGGGCTTAATGAAGTCTGCACAGGATAATCAGGGACAACAATTTCCGCTTTTATGGAATTTTTCATTTAAAGGGGGTCTTTTGTAAAGAAAATCAAATGTATGCAGAAAGTACTGTCCCTGATTAGCCTGTGCAGACTGCAAACGCTAATCTTGGACAACACTTTATGCAAATGCATTAAGCCCTGTTTTCCCTGAAGGCGACTCAACTGATTTTACACCATACCTTATATCTCATCATGCAATCCTTCTTGCTACGGGTGGGTACAGCCTCTGCAATTCTCTCCCATCGGTCGGCCGTGCTGGCCGGGAACGTCTTCAGCGCCTGCTCCAGAAGTTTCTGCTCGTCCGTCGTCCAAGGCGCCGGGTTAGTTCCCATCTCACGGATCTGCTGCTCCACCACAGCTGGGAACCAATTTTTATTATTTAGAAAAAAATTGAGCATTGTTCTTGGGAAACCGGGCTCAATGCATGTGTGTAAAGTGTCATCCCAGATGTGCCTGTGCGGACTGCTTAGGCTTATCAGGACAACACTTTCTGCTTAAATCCAGTAAAGGCGGAAAGTGTCGTCCCTGATTAGCCATTTTGGACATCACAGGTTAATCTGGGACAATACTTTACGCACATGCATTTAGCCCAGTTTTCTCAGAACACGGCTCAATAATTGCTAATGAATCATCAAAAACAAAGTCATTCACTTACAGCTTCTCATTGGATGCTTTTGCAGACTTACTTAATGAATAAGATTTTCTTAACCTCTAAAAATATTTATTGCTTAAGTAAACACATCATAAATAGAATCCAATTTCTGTTAGAACATTCAAACTTCTGCAATAATACATAGGCTATGAGGAAACTGGTGTACAGATCAGGTACAAGTGAATACTTGATAACTTGTTACTTGTAACAATGTAAACTGCCCAACCCTTCTTGAAAAGGTTTATTGAATGCACATTACTTCAGTGGTATTTGCATTGTATTTAATGCACATTTAATGTGTATTTAATACATTTGTTTATTTTTCTGTACTTTTTTCTTTATTTCTACAAAAAAAGTGTATTAATGCTCTTGAAAAAATACTGAAAACAAATGTACTCAAGCGTAATTACTTTATGGTAGAGTATTTTTCAAAAGAAAAAATACATTTTTTACGGCACTTTAGTGTTTTCATTCAGGGAAAGTGCACAAAAAATACACTTATTTATGTTAAGTGTTTTTTCTGCATTTCCAGTGTTTAAAATGTGCATTTAATTCACATGAAGCACAGAAGAAAATTTTATACCAATACAGCTGCCTTGTGAAGGGAACTTTTGTTGTTAAACATTCAAATAATGAAAACAAGATGTGTTTGTGAAACACTATGTCCCCTTTTGAGCGATTTTGACCCATATATTTGACCTTTGACCTTGAAGGATGACCTTGACCTTTCACCACTCAAAATGTGCAGCTTCATGAGATGCACATGCATGCCAAATATCAAGTTGCTATCTTCAATATTGCAAAAGTTATGGCAAATGTTAAAGTTTGTGCAAACAAACCAACAAACAAACTAACCAACAAACAGACAGGGTAAAAACAATATGTCCCCCCGTATAGACTGTGGGACATAAAAATATATAAAGTTCTTATTTAAATTTCTTTAAAATGTGTCAGGTCACCATGGAATTGAAATTATTTTCATTATATTTTTGTTTACTGACCAATCAGAAATTCATCATCTGTGGTTATTAAACAACTTAATTGCCTTAGTTATTAAACTCCTAAACTTCAATACAGCTTATTAGTTGCTAAATTGTTGTCAATTAGTCTATAAACAAACAATAACTTAAAAATTCTAAATCTTAACTATGGAAACCCTGAATAACACATTTAGCCTACATTCCACCCTCTCGCTCACGACCCCTCCCTGGGGCGTTGCCACAGTGTCCCGTTTGGATGACTTGTTGAAGTTATGGAACGCATTCTCTGATGCTTGGGTCTTCAGCGATAGGTCTGGAAAAGGGGAGAAATTGGAAATAAGTTAGCCTCGTCCTGAGAAAACTGGACTTAATGAATGTGCATAAAGTGTCGTCCCAGATAAGCCTGTGCAGTGTGCACAGGCTGATCAGGGACAACATTTTAAGCTTTTATGGAATTTTTCGTTTAAAATAAGTCTCTTCTAAACAAAATTCCAGTCTAGGCGGAAACACTTTACGCACAAGCATTAACCCTTTTAGCGCTGGAACCGGATTTTGAAGGCCTTTGCAAACAGTTTGGATCCAGATGAGACGCCACAGAACGTGGCGTCTCATCAGGATCCAAACTGTTTGCTATTCTGATAGTATTCCTTGAAAAAATTCGAAGTAAATGCTAATTTTAGAAATTCAGCAGATGACATTTTAGCAGACGACAAATTTCCCAGCATGCAAAGGGTTAAGTCCAGTTTCCCCAGAACGAGGCTCAAATGTAAAATTTATAAATGAAATCCATAACTGCAGTTTCCGTCTGTAGTAAGGGCCATTATTAGCTGCCATCTTCACAATGATTCTTTACAAGGCAGTCAAACGACAGCTTTATTCCACAGCATGATCTTCCAAGTGTGACCTTGACCTCAACAAGGCCACATGCGCATTGACTCAACGTCATAACCATTTCGGCAAATTTCGAGAAAATTCATAAAAGTGTATAGAAGATATGGAGCTAAACAAAATGATACAGACATGCTGATGGATAGACAAGGGGCTTGTTTATAAACCCCCTTCCTGCGTCAAAGTGGGGGGATAAAAATCATGCACTTACTGAGCTTACCCCATAATTGTTCCTAGTCCTGTTATAAAATTTGTTTGCCAAACCGCCAAAAAATAAAATGATTAATCCCCCAAAATCGAGGCATAGGGCTCCATCCCCAGGATTAACAATATAACCCTGCTCTGGAAAACTTACCAATTCATTACAAAGAATGAAAAAATTACAGCAAGAAACATTTTATGTTCCGATATATTTTCAAAAACAATGCAAAAATGTATTTTACTAGAGCTTTGTCACAGACGTGACATATATCCCAACATGCTGCATTGACACAGAATATTTTGCATGCTATCTTCACAAAACAAGAGAAGCTAATTTATGGCAATTTTTAAGAATTATTAGGGTATGCCATTATCATTTATGGCCATTTTGACCTTTGAACTCTTGAATTCTTTCGCATGACACGCCGTCCAACGACTGTGAACAAAATTAATGTACAATCATTTTAAAATCTCACAATGAATGACATAGTTATGGCCCGGACAAGCTCATTTATGGCCATTTTTGACTTTTGAACTCCAAGTGTGACCTTATTAAGGGATCTACTAAGTTATTTGGGATTTTATGAAGCTTGGCTTTTTCAAGATGTTGGAAATGAAAATATGTTTGTATCCGTCGTAAGACAAAGATTGAGCGACATGTTTGTGCAGAATTGGAATGAGCGACTTCATACTTCTACTAGGGCAAATTTTTNTTAAAATCTAACGATAAATGAAATAGTTATGGTCCGGACAAACTTTCAGTTTAAAACGCACTAAGTGACCCCGTAACCTAGTAATTAACCTGGCATGACCCATATTCAAACTTGACCTAGACATTATCTAGATACAACTTCTCACCAAGTTTGGTGAAGATGGAATGAAATTTTCGGGACAGACAGACCGACCGACCGACAAATTGACTCCTATATAGCCCCCATTACCAATGGTAATTGGGGTATAAAAATGGTAGTAAAATATAGTTATGTTTGTATTTGATCATTCAGGAACGCTCATTTACTGCACAATACCAATTAACAAATGAAAATGCCGGGGATTCACTCTGATAACACATTATACCCTGTGAAGCTTTTACAAGGGATAATTATAATGTTACAATTTAATTATCAAATTGAACAAATCTACATTATTTTTTGTATCCCATGTTGTTTGATTGACATGATTGTTTGATTTATCAATGTCATAAAGGTTACGGTTATTGCAAAAACTTTCCAAACCCATAATACCCAAGCATCCTTCTATTTGATTTTGTAAGTCAATTATGTTAACTTCAATGAAATAAGCCTTGATTAATTTACTATGACTATTTTACAATTAAGTTCTGAAATGTTTGTTTTTTTTCAATTCGTCTATTGAAAGGAAGATAAAGAAAGCCAATTTCATTATGACTTGCTCCATAAGTATTTACAATATTTACAAAGAACTAAATCTTACCCAATGCATGTACCAGAAAGGGATTGTTTGAGCAGAAAAATGGTCTACCGGTAAATCTCAAATTTCAACTTCAATTGTATTCAGCAAAATAACTTTAATGTGAACTACCTGATATTTTACTAACAGAAGGTCAGCCTAATGGCCTTAAGGAAAATTGTTCACACAAAACATGTTACAAACATACAATTTCTTTAAAGAGCAAAAAAACAACAACAACACATTCTTAAACTTAATATTCACTAGCCATACCAAAGCCGAATATTTTTTTTTTAAATACATTTTTAAGTTACTTTTTGAGTTTACTAGTCTAGAATGGTATTAGTTTTTGCTTTAAAGACCATGAATGCATAAATAAGACCTTCAAATTGATTATTCAAGATGCTTTTGTTTTTTTTTAATTATGGAACTTAATTTGTTTAAGTACCAAAAGTTGTCAAAGTGTTCCATCAAGCCAGGACAATGACCTGACAATGACCTGAACCTGATAGTTGCATGCAAGAGAAAAAACAATGACAAGGCTTGATTGATTTTTGTCACATGAAGCCTTGTATTGTAATTGATTCCTTCAGTGCATCATACACACATAGTGGTATGTTATCCGTGCATTCATCAGTATCATAAAAGGACAATGGCCCATGTACGAGTGTCGATTACAATTGCAATTACGCTCAATGGCTTATACTCTGTCTGGCCCTAATGTACTGAACACCATTAATGGGAAAGCAATTTTCCATTATTTGATCAATCCAGCTGTTTATTACATTCATGACTGAAAATGAAACGTGCAAACTTGCACTTAACGGAATGACAAAAGCATTTTGTGTGCATATAACTCGCATAAAAAAGAAGAAAAACGTTGTTAAAAATGTTCTCTACAATAATAGATCAAATAATCAAACAAGAGTGCCAAACTGTCACAATTTAGATATGCCCGTTTGAAGGTTTTGGACAACTTGATAACTTTACCATTTGAGTGGCAAAATGATATATTTTTCAAAATTAAGCAACTCATAACTTGACCATTTGAGTGGCAAAATGATATATTTTTCAAAATTAAGCAAAACATAACGTTACCATTTGAGTGGCAAAATGATATATTTTTATGTCATAACTAACCATCTGAGAGGCAAAGTGATATTTTTTTGAAAATTAAGCAACAACTACATAACTAACCATTTAACTGCATAACTAACCATACAAGTTGACCTAGATATCATCTAGACACAACTTCTGACCAAATTTGTTGAAGATCGGATGAAAACTACTTCAATTAGAGAGCGGACACCATGCTAAATGCTTGAAATGCACTAAGTGACCTAGTGACCTAGTTTTCTACCCAGCATGACCCATATTCAAACTTGACCTAGATACCATTTAGACACAACTTCTGACCAAATTTGGTGAAGATCTGATGAAAACTACTTCAATTAGAGAGCGGACACCATACTAAATCTTTGAAATGCACTTAGTGACCCTGTGACCTATTTTTTGACCCGGCATGACCCATATTCGAACTTCACCTAGATATTGTCTAGATACAACTGACTAAGTTTGGTGAAGATCGGATGAAAAGTATTTAAATTAGAGATCGGACACTGCTGTGGCCGCCGCCGCCCGCCAAGGGAGATTTCATAATATGTCCTGTTTTAAAAAACAGGCGTATAAAAAGAGGGCCATGATGGCCCTTAAGTACTTATCTGAATTTTTTAATCACACTTGACTCATACTTACTCATGGCCTTGATATTGTTAAGATAAAAATTCTTACCATGTTAATTGCATCAAGATTGAGTCCTAAATGTAGCTTCTAGAGTGGTAGAAGCTTTTTATCATATATGACCATAGTTCAAGTATTTGAACGCACACGACCAGATTCCAACTTTGCTTAGATATTGTCCATTAAATTTAATTTTCATCAAGATTGAGTCATAAATGTTTCCTCTAGAATAGTAATTAGAGTTGAACTGGTGACCTAGAATTTAGACACACATGACCCAGATTCGAATTCAAACTAGATATTGTTCAAAGAATCATTCTGAAATAGTCTTGTCAAGATTGAGTTAGAAAAGTATCAGCATGATTGAGTCACAAATGTGGCTTCTTAACTGGGGACCTCGTTTTTGGATGCACTTAACTAAGATTCAAGCTCGGTCACGCTATTGCCAAGATAAACGTTCTAACAAAGATTGGATGAAAATTGTGGCCTCTAGAGTGGTAAAGCTTTAAGTTGATTACGCTGGATGACGTACATAGACAGACCACACTAGCTCTCACCATGTGCACTTCTTACTCTAGTGAGCTAAACATTAAGTGTTTGTTTAGTAAAAATATGGCCTTGACGCTTTCCTTCAATAACAGTTTAACAAAAAAATGAGCATTTCCTCAAAGGCAAAAGTTTTGTTTTACATATAAAAATATTAAAATGCTTTAAAAAGCCTGTTCTTCAAAGGGAATGACCATGTTGAGTTAACACTATTTAATATGTTAAGCAAACCAGAACCATTTGTATGTGTGTGTACAACTCTGCAAACAATAATTCACTTAACAATAAATTGCAATGAGTGGTTGTAATGTTATAATGGCAATATATCACTAAGAACTATTTACATTACCATTTTTCTGCAGTTCTTTAGCCTTGGCGAGAACATCCTTTGCATTTTTCTCGCTACCCGACACATGTTGTTTGATGAAATTTGCTATCACCTCCCATCTAAAAGTAACCAAATTAGAAAATTAAATTTTACTCAATGTCACCTCAAATACCTGAAGATAATGTAATTTCTTTTGACTTAATTTTAACCCCTTTTTTTCTGAAGATTTGTAATAAACGTGAGTGTGCCTGAAAAGCTTTGACTGCTATGTTCCAGGGAAAATAACTTGGCAATGCTTTGTTCACTTTGGATGAAAAGAATCTTGCACGTCCTCACTTCATGGTGATAATATATTTTAAGTTTCAATTAAAAAGCCCGAGAAAAGCAGTTGGGTTCACAAATTTATTGACCGACCGACCAACTGACAAACAAACTCCAATAAACACCCTTTGTGCGGGCTTCAAAAATAACAATAATAACAATTATTTATTTTATGATTTCAATGCATATAGCAAGAAAACAGAAGGCTTTAGAAACTAGAGCTTTGTCACAAATGTAACTAATAACTCCTGCACAGCTTTGTTGATTATGTTCAATGGCAAATAACTCGGGAATGGGTAGATCACTGGTGATGTCAGGTGTAAGGTAATGACATACTTGGAAGTTCCAATTTCATCGCTTAAGAAATGTGGAAGGAGTTTCCTTAACAAACTGATTACATTTTATGCCGACAATCAGCTGGACAAAGATGTTTAATATTTTGACTGCTGGTTAAATTAACAATGGTTGAAGTTCAGAGTGTCTCTGTATTATAAAGTTTGTTGTGAAGGCTAAACTCTGCAGAACTGGTTAATGCTTTGAGCTGATTTTGGACAGATTTTTATTCACTGAAGATTCAGTGGTTAATCATGGTTTAGTTTTTTAACAACTACGACCTTACTGACAAATTACCAGAGCGACTCCAATATAAATGAACATCCTCCTTGCTGGGTATACTAAGTATTGTTAATTCTTATAAGTCTGTTTCTGTTTAACAATATTTCAATCACTCTTTTGTTATACAAGCACAGTTACCTTTCCTTGGTTCCAGCTGGGAATACATTCACTCCCTTGATCAAGGTCTGCAACTCCTGCTCGGACCACGGCTTACCCCCCTTGACAGCTTTTTCACCCCCTGACTTCCCAGTCATCTCTTCCATCTGCTTCAGTTTCTCGGCTTCCAGTTTGGCATTCAGATCCTTGATCTAAAAGAACACAACTGGTTGTAATTTACAGTATTACAAGAAGAGTTTGTTAAATAAGTTTCTTGTGTTGTTTCTCCAATTATCAAAATCAATCCCTCGACAAAAATGCAAGGATCAAAATGACATGAAACTTATCATCTTTTTAAATGATCTTTGATGTCTAGTTATATTATGAATCACTTACACAAACTACTATTAATTATGTTAACCAGTCATTTAGCTTGCTAATAATGGGACTTGAAATAAATGTTTCACTGACCTGTTTTTTTTCCTAACCCAAAAGTTGTACTGGCTTTGCTCAAGGCCAGTCTTCATACATGATTATTACTAGCTAAATGCCTGTCAGCAAAATGTTGAGCCCATCGTTAATAATGGCTGTAATTTTTTAACAAACTGCACCATGGACATGTTTGACCTTTGACCGTAAATTTGACCTGGATCTTGACCCAAGATGCACAAGACTTGACAGTGACATAATTTTGAGGTGAACTATTTTTTGAAAAATATTTAAAATTGCATAATGAATAACGATCGTGACCTTTAAGGTAGGGTGACAAATGTAACACATGAAATGTACTCTTCTCATAAGGGACATTTGTGGAACCAATTTACTCTTGGCCTCAATGAGTAAACTGGACCTTTAAGGTAAGGAGATAAGAATGACATGCAATACACCGTCACTTCATGGTGATTAGCCCAGAAGAGCTGTTTTATGTCAAAATTGGACCTTTTCCTATTATGTGTGACCTTGAACTTTTAGGTTGCGAGACAGGTGTTACACACAATTATGAATTATTGCATAAATAAATTTTTAATAAATTGCACAATAAAATACAATGTTACAGTCCACACATTCCAATTCATAGCCATATTTGACCTTTCACCTATATGTGTGACCTTGACCTTTAAGAGAGGAAGAAAGGTACACACATTACAAGCCTTCTCCTCATGATTGTCATTCATAATAAGTTAATTTAAAATTACATGATGAATTACAAACGTAAATCCGGAAAAGCTGTTTTACCTCATTTGACCTTTTAAGTCAAAAATGGACCTTGACTGCTAAGGAAGGGAGACTGGTCATTTGTGGTAATTTATTTTAAATTGCATGATGGATGATGAAGTAACAGTACAGACACGCTTGGAAGAATGCAAGCACACACCAAAGAACGCTCAAAAATTGTGACTGCTTAAACCAGCAGACTCAACACAATTTAATACACCAAATTTTCTACTTTAAATTAAAAACATATTTTTATGCAATTAATTTATTCCTACAGCCCCAGTTTATATATGTAAGCTCAGACAACATACCTGTGCGCAGAAAGCTTGTTTTGCTTGTTCTCTATCTCCTGATGTCAAAGACTCGTTCAAAGTCTGTAACCTTATAACAAAGAAAAGTTCAAATCATTCAATTTTGCATTTACAGTACTGAATTAAAATTATAATCCCATTTTGGGGCTCACTAGTTTTCTTTATATATTGTGTATTTTTGTTTGTTTTCTTATCTCTGTTCAATCATGGGTGAAACACTTTTGAGTCCAGTTTGAAATACCTTTGAGTCCATTTCCTGCATATATCCAGTTCTTTTGCAAAAGATCAGGATTACTAGATTTGTGCGGAAACTTCATAATAGTTATTATACCATGTTAAAATATGCAACTTAATAAGAAAATCAGCGAGGCTCCCCAATAATACACTTTTCAATGGTTGATTGTAGGTATGGCAACAAGAAAATAATGAAAACTTTGCAACATAAATGACAAAGATGAATTACACAAGGAACACAAGCAAATTTGTTGAATTGATATCCACCGCCACATACATTTTGTTTAAGGATGGGTGCAAATCGGACGGATGAAAATACTGAGAGATGTCACCAATTCTATATCCCTCCGCCTTTGGCGGGGGATAATTAGCGAAATCACAGAATGAACCAAAACTGTACATGTGTATTTAATAGTCCTGAAAGTTAAAAGTGTACATAAAATGATGAGATACTATTTATATACAAGCAATGAGTGTTACTAGAAATCATCATGTGCATGTTCATCCTATAAGGAAACTCCTTCAGCAAACTCAAGTTGTTAAGAGGAAACGATTTTTCTATGTTTAGTTACAATGACCTTGACCCTACTGGCCCAAATTTAATTGCATGCAAGGGCTCCATGTCAGTGTTCTACATACAAAACCTTAACCTTAACCTTATAAGCCCCCAATACAATCCTAAGCTAAGTCTCCATGCAATCTAACTATATCTGAGTATCATCAAAGTCAATTCATGCAATCTTACTATATCTGAGCATCATCAAAGTCAATTCATGCAATCTAACTATATCTGAGTATCATCAAAGTCAATTCATGCAATCTCACTATATCTGAGTATCATCAAAGTCAATTCATGCAAACTTAAGTTATTAACTGGAAATCCCCTGCTTGCTTTTTTTCTATTTTTAGTAACAGTGACCTTGACCTGATTGTTCCTAAATGCAATACCAACGTAGGTCTTCGTATAAGCAACCTACACACAAAATTTGAGTGCAACACCTCCTTCCAAACTCAAATTATTGAGCAGAAACCATTTTTCTAATTTTTTTTAAACGAAATTGACATGAACCCTACTGCCCCCACATTCAATCCCTAAGTTAGGTGTCCATGCAAGTATGCCATGTCCAAAGTTTTATCAAGATTAAATTATTTACCAGAAGCAACCTACCCACCGTACCCCAATGTCATAACCTGGCTTTACAACTTCATTGCAAATCTGGTTATAAATACTGAGAAATGAGCATAAACAAGTTGCTTCTGCTAAAAATTTCTGTATTTAATACAATTTTTGTGTATTTCCCTGGCTCAGGTCATAATGAAATCATGAAAAGCCCATAAAATGATAAGAATTTCTTAACTTCTACCAACTAAGCTTGCAAAGACATATTTTACAAGCCTTGGGCTGTTTTACTAGACACAAGTATGAAGACAAAGCGAATGGGAAATCACAGGCTCGATCCCACTGTGGGAGCTTTATTTAGATTTCCCCAAAAGACACAAAGTACAGGTTCTACCCAGCAAACAGACTCCAGAGCATTTCAATAAGCTATACGCTTTCAATAAAATCAAGCTAAATAAACAGGTTTAAACTTTAAACATACGTGGTGAGTTCCAGTAACTCTGCCAGCTTGTCCAGCTCTGCCATATGGTTGACCCTCTCATCCACATCAGTGGCAAAGAAATCATAGTCCTGCAATGGAGAGAACGTTGAGTACAAAGTTACAGTTCTCTTGTTAATCCTTTGCATCAGTCTTGGACGTAACCCACTCGACCGACGACCGAGTCGATTGATTTTTGCGTCGGTCGAGTGAAAATTCCAAGCCGGTAGCCCGATCGGTCGAGTGCCTTTTTCGTGTCCGAACTTAGTAACATGTATGAAATAGCATCTAAAGTTATAGCATCCTCGGCATTCCGGAAATTTTCGCTCGGTACCGATTGTGGCAGGTATTTTACTTATTGATTTTTGATTGGCTGATGATGGCGCGGACATGAACGGTAACTGACGAAAAATCCTCGCTACTTTCCGAAAATCTTACAATGTCCGCCATCTTAAAATATTTTAAGCGATCGATTTGCAAAGTAAAGCACTACACTACCTGCTTAGCATATTGTAATGCAATATGCTAACAAAATTATCTATGTATTACGTATTTGCTAGGAAGCTTGTTTTCATTGTCTGAAATTAAACGATATGCACATTTTATTTCATGTGCATTTTTTTTTCGGATACAGTATTTTTCGTCGATTTTAATTACTTTATTTTTTTTTATTTTCGACGTTCTTTATAACATTTTCTATACAATGACGAATACATATGCGGTGATACGAATGGTCTGGTTTATACTATTTTGCATTGTATCCTCGAGTCACCAGTTTTGGTTGATATGTAACAAATAGTTGACAAGATCAGATTAAAGAATAAATATTAACCAGTAATTGCAAATAGAAAGACTAAAAAAGTACAATAAGTTCGGGCTGGGGGTAGCTCTGCCCTTTATCGTGGTTGGGGACATGCGGCCCCAGACCCTCAGTCTAATTTTCCGGATATCACATTTGGGACAATTGACACCCCTGCTATAGAAGCTTATTCAGAACTGAATCGGTAATCTCCATTGGGCACTCATTGAGTAGATGCTTATTGAACACTCTATAACTAGTATTATGGAGTTGGTTAGGTCCAAGACTGACATAGTTACAAATGTTAACAGAATTATAACTTTAATTCGGGCTAGTTAAAATTGATTCGGGCTAGTGAAATTTCCAAGCTGGTAGCCCGATCGGGCTAGTGCCTCAAAAAAAATAATGCCAAGACTGTAGCATAGGTCCAGTATCAACTTGAAGTGAATCGGTGTAGAAATAAAGAAGTAAATGTAAAATAACCTAAAAAAATGAGT
>VMBQ01003672.1:64383-80245 GCA_007657795.1 Dreissena rostriformis
ACCCTTTGCATGCTGGGAAATTTGTCGTCTGCAAAAATGTTGTCTGCTAAATTTCTAAAATTAGCATTTTCTTCGATTTTTTTTCAAAGAATACTATCAGAATAGCAAACAGTTTGGATCCTGATGAGACGCCACGTTCTGTGGCGTCTCATCTGGATCCAAACTGTTTGCAAAGGCCTTTAAAATCCGGTTCCAGCGCTGAAAGGGTTACATTCAAAGTAGCAATTGGGTATTCAATTCTCAGAATATGGGAAAACTGGTCAATTATTCAATCCAAAATTCATTTTCAAATATTTGATTTTCATTGAAAATACATTGTTCATAAAAACTGAAGTTGCTAGAACTAACTATTCCCATTCAAAGTTTTGAGCAGAATGTCTTGCATAAGTCAAAGTTTTGATAACGGCTGTCATCAATTTAGGGGATGATTGTTTAGATAATTGGTATACAGCAGGCTTTCAGTGTCTTTGCATAACTATTGTCATTCTTATTAACTACAAAAAGCAAAATGATGTTAATTACTTATTATGTATACTGATTTCCTGATTATCTTTTTAGATTTCAGTTACTAAACCAATCAAATTCATTTGCAAAAATGTAAAAAAAGTTCAGCTAGATAGCGTTCATTTCAAACTTACAATTACGTTCTGGATTCAGCTAAATTATGATCCTCATCCGATTTCTTCAAAGATGCGTACAAGATACATAAAATAGTTGTATAATACTATTTTTGGTTGTTTGTAAGTTCGGATATTTGAATCTAGGCCAAGTTTTTTAGAAAAAATATTTTAATATATACCAATAATGCTAATAAAATATTCCAATACAATTTCAGTATTCATTCCCAGCCCTAATTTGAACCACAAGAAACCAACAAAAACTCAAATAATGTCAGTTTCACTAAAACTATTTTGTTTGCACAAATGCATTAATTTATGTCAATGTTCAACAGCTCTTTTTTTTAAATGGAATATGCACTATCAGCTCTATCAAACTCAAATCACTCCAAAGGCGTGTACAGAACATATTAGTTATTACAAAATAGCTATTATTTCACTGTTGATAAGATGCCTATTAAAAAATAAATGTGAAAATTCATTTGATAACAAGTGATGTGTTTGAGAAACACTATGCCCCCTTTTGAGCGATTTTGACCCATATATTTGATTTTTGACCTTGAAGGATGACCTTGACTTTTCACCACTCAAAATGTGCAGGTCAATGAGATACACACATGCCAAATATCAAGTTGCTATCTTCAATTTTGCAAAAGTTATGACCAAGGTCAAAGTTTTGGGACAGAATGACAGACAGACAGACAGGCCAAAAACAATATACCCCCTCAAGAAGGGGGCATACAAATATTTGAGGATTGAGAAATTATGCAAATAAATTAAACACAAAAGGTGTAATGCCAAATGTTTGAGCAATGGATCTGAATGAACGAGCTGTAAGTTGACTGATTAACAATGATTATGAGAAATAATTTTATTTTAAACATTACATGCACTATGGTCAATAATTCAATCATCTTTGCTATTATTTTACATATTTTTACATATTTGACAAAGATTAGAACTGCAAATCTACCAGATCTTGGCATACCTTCACGGTGGTTCTGAGTGTCTTCCTTTCTTTTTTCAGCTTGTTCTTCTGTGCATCCTTCTCCTTCTTGGCAGCAGAAGCCTGTGTGTTGCAGCGAATGATCATGAGTAAAGAATATACAAAGTACACTCAATGAATGTAGGTAAGGCTGAACTCTTTCAGTGCTGGAATCGAATTTCGAAGGCCTTTGCAAACAGTTTGGATCCAGATGAGACGCCACAGAACGTGGCGTCTTATCAGGAACCAAACTGTTTGCTTTTCTGACAGTATTCTTTGAAAAAAAATCGAAGAAAATGCTAATTTTAGAAATTCAGCAGACAACATTTTAGCAGACGACAAATTTCCCAGCATGCAAAGGTTTAAAGTGGCTATGTAGCCTATGGATCAGCCAGACCTGGGTTTATTCCCCACTCTGTTATCCCGATCTTCTCTTAGGACCCCATGTAGTCATTCGACCCAGATAAAGGAGTCGAGAGTCCCTGGATACGGCTTTAACTTGCCATTAAACTAGAAATGTGTCACAGACACTGATGCCCTCACAACACTGACAAAGCCACTTTGTATTTTACAGTGGACAAAAAGACAAAGAGGCATAATTCTGACAAAACAGGCTGCATACGTATCATCAGACAGACAAGTCCAATGCTCAATTCCTTGCTCTACATGGGGGCATATTAAATAGGTTCAAACTAAACTAAATGAATACACCTTAATATGTTTTGATCTATAAATGAGTGCACATACCCAACCCATGTGAAAGACGTCGGCCCTCGGACAAATCCGATAAAATTTGACGAGGTCCGATAATATTTCATTTATTGTCGGACCTCGTGTCCGACAAAAAACACAACATTATGCAAAACTTTGATTAAAAATGAGCACCAAACTAGAAATATGAAAAAAATACTTTTTTTTACTTTGATCGATTATTTAACTTTAAAATAAATTTTACCAACCAGTCGAACTGGCTGTCTTTGCTGGTAACGTAACAAACTCCAAGCGCGATTCTTAGAACCAGTCAGATATTGCACTTTGTTTCATGATGTTGGTGACACATCATTGAATGGTTGAATTGAATTTTACTGGTTTTGAGCGTTGTGATGATCGAAAATTGAAAGCGGGGAACCACACGACCGTTGCCTGTCCCGTGTCAAGATTTTATAAAAATTGTGAACATCATAATAATAAAAATAAACTCTACAAAAGGTATTTTCTATTCTTTGGTTAAAGAAGGATGAGGTCCGATAAAATCTGGTGAGGTCCAACAAATTTTAAAAGTTATCGGACCTTGTGTCCGACAAGATTTTTTCGTCTTTGGCATGGGTTGACATACCTTAATCCTCTTTAAACGAATTCAGATATGTTATTATCTCCAACTGATTTAACAACACCTTTTTATCTCAAAATGAAAGGTCATCCCATCATTATCACTAAATAAATACCCATCACTTTTTTCTTAAATACTTACCACTTGTTTAGCTTTTTCCTCTTCTTCCTGTTTCTTTTTTCGTTCAACTTCCTCTACTTCTCTCTTTTTCTGAATCATTTAAGCATTTCATAATGTATACTAGAATTAAACTCAACAACATGTTTTTTTAAAGCTTACTTTGTTTTACAGTTATTGAGCAAACCGCGTTATTCAGAATTGCTACTTTTCACATTTCTCTTTTTTTACATGTACGTAGTAATGGTTATCTTAACACAACTACCTTATATGCAGCTCCAAGCAATGACTCAATATAACTACCAAGATCGATCAAAAAAGCTCAATTTGTTCTGATGTTATTGGGCACAAACCATCAAATTTTATTAAGATCTTGACCTTGACCATGACCCCAAAAAAGGTTTGAATGAAGTTTTATAGCAACAGCTCATTTTTCTTCTCACATTTTGAACGGAAACTATTTTTTCATATTTATAAGGGGAGACCTTGACACACCCATTTCAGATGGAATCCCAAGCCTGGCCTTGACATAAATATGTTGTGTTCTGAGAAAACTGGGCATAATGCTTGTGCGTAAATTGTCTTCCCAGATTAGCCTGTGCAGTCCGCACAGGCTAATCAGGGATGACAATTTCCGCTTTTATGATATTTTCCTTTAAATGAAGTCTCTTCCAAGCAAAAATCCAATTTAGGTGGAAAGTTTCGTCCCTGATTAGCCTGTGCGGACTGCACAGGCTAATCTGGGATGACAATTTACGTACAAGCATTATGCCCAGTTTTCTCAGAACACGACACATATATCTATGCATATACTTTTATCAAAATAGCTCGATGTATGCTCAAATTATTCGCAATATCCCTAACGGCTAAAACACGGTATTGGTGCTGAAAGTAGTCTCACTTACTCAAAAAAGTGAAATTGTAGATACAGCATTTCCTTGGAGTTATTTTCAAAGCTCAGGGTATTCCCTACTCAAATCAAGTTGAATTTTATTTGATCATGCATGCATTAGTTTTTTATCTAACATTTTCATCCTATGGTATACTACAAGTTACAGACACTACACTAGTCATATAACATGCAAGAAAAACATAACAGAACTTCAAAACTTTACTTATTTTCACTGTAACATCAACTACAGGTTATAAACTGTTGAAATAAAGCAAAAAACCAAAAGTGATTACTATCTTTACGAAAAAATCAAAGCATTAATGAATCAGGTATCAGACCAAAAGAGAACCAAGCAAGAAACTTTTCTTTTACTTTTATTATAGACCCACAAGATAGCTAATTAGGCATTTATCTGAAACCAGGAAGTATATTCAAACAAAATAAATCGAAAAGACTGGTTTGAAATTTTCATAAAAGGTAGAAATGCATGCTCATAAGTTTGGTTACAGACACTACCAAAATATATGATTTCAAAAACAGTTGCAGAATGGCATGAAGCATGAAAAAAATGCACTATTAAAGCAAGTTTACATAAAAACAGTGACTTAAACATTATATCAAATGATTTTTGATCTGTTAGAATTTTAGTTAAACACATTTTTGCAAGTACATGTCCTGAGTTGGTTACAGACACTACACATGTATTATATGGGTAACAATAGCTGTCCAGGAGACTTTAAGCTTGACAATTCTCAGTGCTGGGCACTTAAAAGTCACGGAAGACTAATCTGGCATTATAAGTTTGACATCTCATATGAATTGGAACACTTGTATAGACTTTCAAATAAATATAATCTAGAATTTCATTATGCAGAAACAAGCATTACCGAATCTTGTGCGGAAAACTTTCCAAACATTTCAATGTAAAAAAAAATGTAATTTTGCGAAGCAGCAAATCAGTGATGTATTTATAACCCCTTGTTACTCTAGCTATCAAGATAATCACAGAGAAGTTTAAGCTTTAAGAAATATTTGCCCTGAATTTGAATTTACGATGTCCACTTTCAATAATATCCTGGAGCTTGTGCACTAAACAAGATGACATCTATTGATTCCTGTAAACAGTCATCTCTTCCAGGCCAAATTTGCCTGCATGGCTTTCAAAATTAATTTATTTCAATCTGATTTCTGTTCCAAAGCAAACACTAAAATGTCCTTTGATTCCATTCGTTTGCTTTAGCCTAGCAGCTATGAAGGCATCATAGTTGTATTTTAGCTTCTCATATTTTCCTTTGTTCTCTATATGCTTAACCTTCATGCAGCCAAACCTAGTCTAATTCTATCTTTTCTTTTTTTGCCTGATTTATCTTTCCTTCCTGAAACAAGAACGGAAAAAAAAAACATTTTCCTTTCTTCAAAGTTTCTGCTACTAATTAAAGTATAAGAATGTAAATTTATATAGTGTAAAATATACAGTGCGCATGCCTTCATTGATCCATTCATAAGCAAAGGAAATGATTAAATGCAGCCATTTGGATCAAAGTAAAAAACAGAAGTAACTTCAGACATGGTTTAAACTCATCACTTTAGCTTTAAAAATGATTTCATATGTTCTTTGATAGCATGAACAATAATAAGTTAAATGTGTAGGCATTGTAGTGTCTGTAACCATATGACCATCAAAACAAACTGTTTGATATTTTGTCTGATCTCATTAAATTCTCAAATTGTTTTGTTTGGATTTACTGTTCTCATGATATTTAATGCAAAAAACTATGTTTCCAGTTGCATATTCTAGGAGATAATTGAAAAAAAATGCCAGTTTAAAGAAATCTACACTATGAAAACAATTTATCTACATTATTATGATAAATATTTCAAATTTCAGACAGAAAATGTCTAAATAATGCACCTAAGACATCAGCAATGTAATACAAAACACAATTTTGTTTCATTTTACTCACATATAAGGGAAAAGGTTTAAAGCTTACAGAAGGAGGTTATTGGTTACAGACACTACAAATTTTAGCGTAGCATAATCAAAACGGTAGATACATACCTGAGTCATTACCAGAGGTTTGTTCTTGTCTTCTCTCCATATTAAAGGGTTGTATCATAGTAAAGAACACAGACATATTGAGATGAATCATTTTAGAAAAAGAAAATCAGGTTATATTGTTGGTAAGTAAATTGTTCATAAAATAATTCCACAAGAATGCTTACAATATTTCATCCCAAGAGGTCTTGCATTACCTTTTTTGCACATTACTCTATTGCACAATGTATGATATAACATTCCAACATAAAGGATGGAACTTTCTCATGAGTAAAACAAAATATTTATGAGAAATAGAACAGGGATTTTGTTCCTTCATTTTTTACACATTTTTGTAGTGTCTGTAACTTTTTTCTAAGTAGTATTTTTCAATAATGATAATATTTAGCAAGGCAAATTTCAGCCAACTTAGACATAACATGAATACACATTAGCTAATGTAGTATTTATACTTTTGCATGGAAAACCTTCCAAACTATTGCCACATAAACTTTCAATGGTTACAGACTCTACAGAATTTTAAATAAAAAGATTTACCAATGAACTTTCATTCATGCTAAAACCCCGGCTTATCTAGTAGTTTGAATGGGTTTTGTACTTATCCTAATACATAACTGATTTTTTTATGTTAATACAAGTTAAATTTACTGAAATTTTGTACCAATAATTGGAGTATAACAATAAGTATGTGTTTGAATTTTAGTGTTGAAACAAAATCCCTGCTGGTAGTATTTTACTTATAAAATCCATAATATTTTACCGATTTCATTAATTCAAGCAGCAAATCGTACGGGATAAAAGTCTGTGTAACATTATACCAATGTTTGCATCATTTGTTGCTGATATCAAGAGCATTTCTCATTTATATCAATAGATTTTTTCAAGTGAGACTGCATAACGCTAAAAAAAGGCCATTTTCAGAGCATGTTTCAACGTATATCTCAAGAATGGGTAACACTAGCCTCTTGAAATTTTCAGGAAAGTAAGATGGGTATATGCCAGTGTAGTGGACCTTTAAAATTAATTCCTATCTTGTTTATTTTTTCTGTGCCATGGATATAACATAAAAAAATGCAAATCAGCACCAATACCGTGTTTTAGCCATAAGCAAGCTGGTTCACTAGTATGTATGCCAATATGTGACAACTTCTTTAATGAAATAATTTCCTGTAGAAATAATTTTATGACCCATCCCCATACAAGTTATGTAGTCAGTCTGGGAATTGAACCCACACTCATCTTATTTGTAGTCCAGGGCTCTATCAACTGAGCTAGCCGGACTGACATATGCAACAATAACAGGAAACGCTGTCCTTGGGAATGTTGGCCCACTACACCTTTGGGGGAAAGGCCGCAGAGCCCTTAATATAGTAAATTTTACGACAAAAGATTTTGTTTTTACATCAGCATTATTGCATGTTTATGTTGTTCTGTGTTATTAAACATTAATCAAATGTTTTGCTACAAACTGGATTATGCACAAACTCCGTTTGAAGAATATAGCTGGGATTAAAACTTATTCAATTTTATCCCAGTTTTTGGATTATGTTATGAAGCTTGACACTGACAGAGGATTTTTAAGTTTATTACAGGGGAAAACTATACACATTTTGAGCATGAAATTCAGGCCGAATTTTGGCACCACATTAGCCCTTAAAATCACTGCAATATGTGACAATACACATCATAAAGGCTCACTCTATCCTCCTCCTCCTGTTTCTGCCTTGCTGCGTCCTGCTTCGCCCGTTTCTGTGAAGCCTTCTTCTCCTTCTCCTCCTCCTTAAATCGGGCGATGCGGGGGTCACAGGCGTACGCATTGTCTGGTGAAAAACATTTGTATATGGGGTCACAGGCGTACCCATTGTCTGGTGAAAAACATGTATATGGGGTCACAGGCGTACGCATTGTCTGGTGAAAAACATTTGTATTTGGGGTCACAGGCGTACGCATTGTCTGGTGAAAAACATTTGTATATGGGGTCACAGGCGTACGCATTGTCTGGTGAAAAACATTTGTATATGGGGTCACAGGCGTACGCAATGTCTGGTGAAAAACATTTGTATATGGGGTCACAGGCGTACGCATTGTCTGGTGAAAAACATGTATATGATGTATATACACTTTTGATACTTCAAATTCAACACTAAAGCCTTTGACAAGCAAAACGGGTTCCTGTTATCAGGTGAAATCATCGAACATGGATGTTTGTGCCAGTCAATGGCGAGAAGATAATCCCAATCAAAGTACTGAAAGTACTGTTGGGCGATTTTGCTCAAATTTTGTGGTCGTAAAAACACAATACAACGTGATGCCAACCAATCACCTTTGTTGAATAAAACAGATGGAATTAAGGAAGGGTGACAGGCTGTCAACATACTATAGGATTTAGCTATTGGGATTAAAAGTAAATGCTGCTTTTTAAAACAAGTCATTGTCGTACGTGCCAATTCATAACTGCAAAACGTTGACAGAACAGATTGTCCATAAAAGAAATCCCTTAAATTCTCATGAAAATGAATACAATGAAGTTCAAATTCCACTAAAATCAGGCAAGACCAATATTGTTTGGACAACCCCTGAAATGCAAATACTAACTTAGACAACAGATGACGTATATAAAGCATTTTTATAGTTTGGTTCTTGCAAACCAACATATGAAACACTGGGATTGTACATATAATTTGATGAGTGTAATGATATTTGCTTGGAAGATCAAGCAGGCATAAAAATAGTTAAAAATACACAGGCTTGTATGAGATATTAAGCTTCAACTATGCCCATCTCTGAAGTTCTAAAAATATGTCCTTTAAAACAGAATTTCAGTTAGTCACAGCTAGATAGTGCACTTTAATACACAGGGGTTTTCCTGGCCACTTTGGGAAAAGGAGTCTGGTCAAATAGGGAATGGTTTATCGACAAAGTGGACCTACAAAGTGGACCGAATTGGGATTTTTTNACTAATACCATGGGATCGGAGCTATTTTGTTTGCGAATGCAGAATCTGGGTGCGTAGTTTGGACTTTGGACGTAATTATCTTTATTCTGAAACTGATTCCTGAAATATGTATATTATGTTACCAAAGGGGCGATTTGCAGAAGGCAATCGCCCCAAAAATATATAATTTAATTTAAAGCTAAGATAAACCATGTGATTTTATTCATGATTCATGCGCAAGCATTCCATCTTTAAACTGAAATTTCATGTTAAAGAAAGTTAAAATTTTAAAAGTGTATAGTTATTTCAGTATTTAGTAAACATAAACTGACAAATGATAGAAATGAACTAGAGCAACCATTTATGGATAACTATTTCTGGTCTGAGTAATTCATTTTTACTGAATAATTGTGCTTAGTGTTAGATCCCACAGAGAAGTACAATTATCAAAGTATCAAAAGTGGTGTTAACTTATTATATCAACTTGTGGGTGTAATATATGTCATGGCAAATTTATTTTAAATCCATACACTAGCAACAAATAAGAATGTGAACCTTTTACTGTTAAAATAAAGTGTAGAAGAGAGCCTACGGACAAGTTTATGTCTACCGACAGACAGAGAAACAGAAAAACACACCTCCATGGAAATTCAAGTAAACTTTGTAACTGTGGGTATAACTAATGGAGATAGCAGAGAGTTGACAGCCTCCATGAAGACTAACAAATTCTGATTTGTTATTTCACTATCACTTACCAACTATCGTTCTTATTCTGGTCATTTCTTCCTTCTTCCTTTTCTGTCTTGCTGCCTTGTTCTGCTTCTCTATCCACCTCCTTTCATCTCGACTGCAGTCATTAGGAAGTAACATAATAATTTACAATCACATCGAAGTTTACAGTCACATTGTCATTAACAATCACATGGTTATTTAAAGTAACTTTGTAATTTACAGTGGAGTTTGTCCCAGCATTCCTACTTAACTAGCTTACAAAACTCATAAGCGCTGTTTTCTAAAATTAAAGCTTTTAGTTGTTTACTGAAAAAAAAACTTAAAATTTCATGAAGTCTTATGGCATGCTGTGGGATGAAACCAGATTACCTAAAGGAAACCCCACCAGCCTAGTATGGTGACAACAAACAAAACTCACGGGAATGGGGAATGAACCTGTGTTCACCACATTGCCCTTACCAGACAGCCTAACCATTAACCCTTTGAGCGCTGGAACCGGATTTTGAAGGCCTTTGCAAACAGTTTGGATCCAGATGAGACGCCACAGAACGTGGCGTCTCATCAGGATCCAAACTGTTTGCTATTCTGATAGTATTCTTTGAAAAAAATCGAAGAAAATGCTAATTTTAGAAATTTAGCAGACAACATTTTAGCAGACGACAAATTTCCCAGCATGCAAAGGGTTAATGCCACTAGTTTAAAGAATAATTAATTGCTACATATTCAACGCTGTTTCCCAATAAGCATGATTTGAAACGTTCCCAAAACACTAATTTGATGGACAGCTGACCCATTTTAAAGCTATCACAAAATTGTCTTAGGATCAGTTTAAGAATTATATCACAAGTAAGAAACATATATCAACAGCGCTCCATCAGATTTTAAAAAGGCAGGGTGCTCTTTTGTCTAAAGAGCACTTTAGCGTGCTTGATCATGATATGTGGCATATGGGTATTTTCAATACAGCATTTCTTATACATTTGATAATGCATGTATTTTCATTTAAAACATGGTCCCTATGATAAATACAACAAGTTTCACTCTGAACATTTAATTAATTTAGAGAAACTTAAATGTGGTGTATAAAAATGTGATCATATAAAAAAGAGGCGAGGCAGGGGACCGAGGCGGAATGGTGGGACGTTGGAGGTCATAAGCTGGGCCCTGCTATTTAGGAAGAGCTGGAGCACTGCAAGAATCCATATAACACAGAAGACATTGCTTTGTATGTTTCGCGGAAAATGAAGAACAGCTTGACCTCAATAGTCAATCCTTTGTTTAACGACTCACTTTTCTCCTTTTTCCTTCTCTTCTTCATCCAAGTATGAGAACTCACGCCAGGAATCAAAGTCATACCTGTAATATTGAACTCATCATGAGTGCAAAATCAGCGTCCCAAGAGACCTAGGACTAAGCGGATAAATTGGACTACATAAATGTATAGTAATACTGACATATCTTAACAACTGTAGGCCTGATGATGCAGCATAATTTACATTAAAAGTTTCCACTTTTAAAAAAAGCACTACGATTTTTTATTAAGCATTGAAATTTAAAGACCAGGCTTTCCCAGAAGAAGAATGACATGATGTACATGAATTCTAAGTTTCGCATGCTTTACATGAAAAGGCAGGAGGATTGTTTATTTGTTGCTAGAAAATTACAAAATTGTCAGAAAAACATAATGCTATGCAACCCATGCTCCGTATTATAATGATGCTTCCTCTTTTGAATACAAAGTTAAGCTTTCCAATGATCCGGATTATTTGATTGCGCAATATTAAAATGGTGGCCATTTTTGGTTCGATTTGGTAGTTTTTTTTGCTTGAAATCTTCATTTTTTATTTTGGAATTTAAAAAACACATGCGCATTATACATTGGGGCGCAAATACGTGGAAAAATTTGGTATTTCAACAATGTTGGTATATCTGGTGGTTAAAATACTGTATGTTTTCATCACAAGACATAGCGGAAAGCTAGTAAAATGTTCAGAAAATATTATTATTTGATTTGCATCATTACTTCAAGCAGATAAACAATTTATTGTAGAGACCTACATTAATATACATGACAAAACCTTTACCACTTTGTGAGAATCGAAGGAGTTAGCATAAATATTCAAACAATTTTTGACAGATAATTATTTTGACAAACAAACATTTAGATAGACAAAAAGGAAGATATGAATGGCAAAACTCAATACATCTGCTCATGATCAAGGTAAGTATTTTATCATCTGAAAAAAAACAACAAACATAAATACACTTTAAGGCAAACAATTAAATTAATTGGGTATGTAGACTCACCAGAAGGTGTAGAATCTGTTGACTTCCTCAAAGCTGGAGCTTTCATCACCAATATCAGGGACACGCTTCTTGTTAGACCACCTTTATTGTAATGATGGAAGATGGAATGAATGCTCTTTCATATAAGCCTCGTTCTTTGAAAACTGGGCTTAATGCATGTGCGTAAAGTGTCGTCCCAGGCTTATCAGGGACGACACTTTCAGCCTAAACTGGATTTTCATAAAGAAGAGACTTAGATTAAACAAAACAAAAACTACCGTAATAGCAGAAAGTTTTGTCCCTGATTAGCCTATGTGGACTGCATAGGTTAATCTGGGACGACACTTTACGCACATGCATTAGGCCCAGTTTTCCCAGAACAAGGCTCATACTTGAACAATACCAAACAGACAAAATAGCATGTAATGGATTATATTACAAGTATCAGCGACATTTATGACACATATTTGGACACAGGCAAAGGGCATGCTATCCACACTAAATGTCATTACACATGATTAATTTTATAATGTGCATATTATAAGATTTTAAAAGTTCGCTACATAGAAGTCCACATTTCAACACTCACAACTAAAATTTAGCTGAAATTTAATAATGAGGACACAGGTTGTTGTGAGATATGCTGTCTCAGCAATTTGTTTCCTTCTTTATAAAGTACTGGAAAACGGCACTTTCCCAATCAGAAAAATTGAAGGTTTCCAAAAAAATATGTATGTATGTATGTATATATAAATAAAATGCAACATTTAGTTAGTTTCCCTATGCACCTCTATGGATTGAATCTAAGTAAATATAATATTGACAACTTGCCAACACTAAGTTATCAATTTTAAAGTATTTGGGGGCAAAAATTCTAATACATGGTCACCAATTTCCCAATATGAGGACTTCATGACCTGAATTTTCCCATTGTCAGGGATTTTTCGCACACATTTTCCCTATTAGGCTGGAACCGGTACTTTTCCCAATTGGGCAAAAAAAATCGCCGGCTGTCCCCATGCCAGCAGGCTCCTATGCGATACAACCAATAACAGTTGATAATGTTTTTTATTTGAAACAATGAATTTGATCGCCAACTTACAACTAATGACAACCTAGACTGTTATTCAAGTAATTAATACTTGCTTGAAGATTAAGTTACGTTTTGGACAAAATGTTTGATTCCCAAACATTAGCTTGAATCTTTAAGAATGACTGTGAACTTAGAGCCAATATAATCGGCATTTGACGAAACATGCTGTCTGCACAGGATTGTTTTGTGTGGCATATTAATTAAAAAATTAACAGTATTTGATAAATGTTCAGGCTAAAGTCCCAAACAGCTTAACTATGTCTATATTTAAGACCTAAAGTGTGAACTTTACTTTTTGGCAAATGACACTGGTATTGGACATGATGTTGTGGCATGTTAATTTAATGTTATAGATTATAGTTCTGAATTATGTCCAAATTTGACCTTTAAACTCTCTGTACGACTTAAACGTCTTTGAATAGGACACGGAACCCACCGGTGTCACGCACAACACTCCGTCTACATTGAAACATGCGGCATACCGTGCATTTTCGACAAAAACTGTTCTGAAGGCCTCGAAGAATTTCTCCTTGGATTTGTCGTTATTTGGCGGTACACTATCGTCAAACAACGGGTCCACACTGTCAAAGGCGCGTCGCTTCGCGGGAATACCCAGTGTCTCCCAGGCTGTAACCATGGAAACAAAGAAGTGAAGTTTATTATTTCAGTAATTGAATGCCAACATAGGTTTACCGAAAGGCTTATTGGAAACTTTGAGACTATTTTTGGATGATAATCTGTCAATTTTCTTAGCATCTTTTCAAATAAAAATCGCCATATTACCTTTTATACCAAAATCAGTTCTCTCACATTCAAAACATTCATCACACAAGCTGTGTGCCTACCACACATGATGTAGGAAAATAAATAATTTAATTTTGCACATATCACAGACTGAAATTTCTAACAGGAATGATGGCCTTACCATGTAAAGTAATCAATGTATAGTATATTGAGGTGTAAGGACACTGACGGAGAAGAATGATTTCCGGACTCTGGAGGTCCTGGGTTCAATCCAAATTCTGAGCAGGCGATTTTTCTAGAAGGGTTTCAAATACAGGGTGCAGGATCACCTGACTTTGTGGGGTTCACAATTTAACGTTAAGGGGTGTAAACACACCGGTAAGTGGTGCTATCTTTTCAAATAACTTTTTAAAACAATTGTTCTTAATAATTTAAACTAGTGCATAAAAGACAGTTTTGGCAATGTGAAATACATCAGAATTACTTTATATAATAAGCCTGTGTTCTTGTTGAAAAATTTGATGTGTACAGCATTCATGTACTGTACACTTTTATGCCGCACGCAACCCAAAATGTTGTCACTGATTTGAGACGTATTCAAGAATTTATTCTTATATCTTAAGATTTCGGCAAAAACTGCAAGAAAAACAGCTTTTATGTACTTAAAGGGACTGTCAACCACAAATGACGAAAAAAGGAAAGTTCTAAAATACCATATTTGTTTACAATTATTAGTTTATATTGATTAAAATATCACGACTGGTATATTACATTACTTGAAAAAAAGTTGTTCAGTTTTCATATTTTCAGTATATTCGGTAATAAAATTTTACTGGGTAATGTCTACCAGGTAACTACCAGTAAAATATAAATAACGCATGTAGATTGGTCATCATCGTCACGTGGTAAACCCAGGAATGCAAATTGTGCATGCGTAGTGAATTGTATATCTACTTGCGTTATTTATAGTGTGTTTATCGTTAGGTCACCTATTTTCGCGATGTACTTTCAATTTCACATCGCAAAAATGTTATTACCAAATATATTGAAAATATGAACTTTTTTCAAGTAATGTCATATACCAGCTGTGATATTTTAATCAATATAAACTAATATTTGTAAAAAAAATAGAGTATTTTAGAACTTTTCTTTTTTTGTCATTCGTGGTTGACAGTCCCATTAAGATTTTTGCAAATGCATTTCAATAACTTGAGATATTTGCAAAAATAAAGTGTTTACATTCTGTCCAGCCTGTGTGTTAACCCCATGTGAACCCCGTTGATCCTGCACCCTGAATATAAAACTCTATATTTTTCAATCTGACAGTTTTCAAACAAACAGTGGCCCATCCATTTGTGATGCAAGAAGAGTAATAAATAAAATCCAAACATTTAATAGATTTAAAATCCTTACATGGCAGGCGTGCCCAGTAAAGTTATCAATATGTTACTATTTATTTTTCAATTTTCCAACATCAGTCACATGTATGATGTACGAAAAGTAATTAGAAAAATTCCATACATTTTAAAGATTGAATTTTCTTACTTAAACATTGGTCGTACCTGGTGTGATGCAGGTAAAGTAATAAGAACAATGCCATACATTTTACAGATAGAATTTTCTCACTCAAACATTGATCCTACCCCATGTGATGCAGGTAATTTAATTAGAACAATTCCATACATTTAACAGATAGAATTTTCTTAATCTAACAATGGTCCTACCCCGTGTGATGCAAGCAAAGTAATTAGAACAATTCCATACATTTAAGATTTTACAGATTGAATTTCCTCATTCAAACATTCTACCTTCCTCATGTGATGCAGGTAAAGTAATTAGAACAAGATGTGTTTGTGAAACACTATGTCCCCTTTTGAGCGATTTTGACCCATATATTTGACCTTTGACCTTGAAGGATGACCTTGACCTTGACCTTTCAGCACTCAAAATGTGCATCTCCATGAGATACACATGCATGCCAAATATAAAGTTGCTGTCTTCAATATTGCAAGTTATGATTTTGACCCATATATTTGACCTTTGACCTTGAAGGATGACCTTGACCTTTCAGCACT
>VMBQ01003672.1:82278-92280 GCA_007657795.1 Dreissena rostriformis
TAAAACAAGATGTGTTTGTGAAACACTATGTCCCCTTTTGAGCGATTTTGACCCATATATTTGACCTTTGACCTTGAAGGATGACCTTGACCTTTCAGCACTCAAAATGTGCAGCTCCATGAGATACACATGCATGCCAAATATCAAGTTGCTATCTCCAATATTAAAAAAATTATGGCCAATGTTAAAGTTTGTGCAAACCAACAAACAAACCAACAAACCAACAAACAAACCAACAGACAGGGCAAAAACAATATGTCCCCCAGTATAGACTAGGGGACATAAAAATCCCAAACATTTTACAGATTTAATATTTTCACTCAAACATTGGTACTACCTCGTGTGATGCAGGTACAGTAATTAGAACAAGGATATCAGTAAAACTGATGGATGCTCCCCAATGATGCTTTGTCGATATATGGGTTCATTTTGTGAGAAAAAAAAATAAAAAATGTGACCTTGAGAAAATCTTTTATTAGCCTCGGTGACCTTGACCCCAGTGACCTCAAACCTAATCAAAAGGTAGAGGTCCATGCCAGGTACCTAAATGCCAAATATGAAAGAGATCGGTAAAGTATTGAAGGCGCTATGAGAAACTGTAACAAAAGTGGGACAGAAGGAAGGAATAACGGAACTTCAAACTGGCAACTATATGCTCCCCATATATATATATATGGGGAGCATAAAAATCCCAAACATTTTACAGATTTAATATTCTCACTCAAACATTGGTCCTACTGCGTGTGAAATAAAAGCCGAGAGTGTTGTCCCTGATTAGCCTGTGCGGACTCATATATTTTCTCACTCAAACATTGGTCCTACCCCGTGTGATGCAGGTAAAGTAATCATCTTCCCCGTCCTTCACCTCCAGACCTCGAGCTCTCCGCTTGTCTGGATGGTGGTGCAACACTTTTTTTTTGTCTGAAAGAAAACAGGACAAACTTGATGATTTATCATATGTGTCGCCTTCTGAGAAAACTGGGCAAAATACATGTGCGTAAAGTGTCGTCCCAGATTAGCCTGTGCAGTCCGCACAGGCTAATCAGGGACGACAATTTCCGCTTTTATGGAATTTTTTGTTTAAATTATGTCTCTTCTTAGCGAAAGTCCAGTTAAGGCGGAAATTGTCGTCCCTAATCTGGGATGACAATTTACGCACAAGCATTATGCCCAGTTTTCTCAGAACACGACACATATCACCATGCACTCATGGCACTTGACTGAGAGAAAATAGTATTAACTAAAAGTTTATTATCTTGGAGTCATAGCCTACTAACGGTATTGTTAATTAAAGGGCACTTGCTTTCTTGCTCATGAGTAAGGGAACATTAAGCGAAAACTATAGACATAGAAGCAGGGTACATTTTTCCCATGGGTTGCTAAACAACTTAAAATACAAACAATATACTAATATTTTACTATTTATAAAAACTCTTGTTATTGTATTCTTCTGTTGTTGTTTTTAAGTATAAACTGAGTAATTTTGAAGACTGCTAATACTAACAAGCTTTCTTGATAAGGGCATCTGACGCTTTCCATCGTTGTTTCGCAAGACCCAAAACGGCATAATGGTCTTGTTTCTGTGAAAAATAATATATCTTAATTGATAGGCTTAATTAATTTAGATCACAAATAAAAATTTCCCTATCTAAGCCACCATCATTATAAAATCCAAATCATTTACACTTCTAAATAAACAAAGACATATTCAAAATCACAATATGTCTTCGCACCTATTTCAAGCATATTCCCTACTACCATGCTAAATATTTAAAACAAATGGCCACAGATAACTATTTGTTTAGGTTTGAATGATGTTGTTTTTCAGCAACAATTTTTCAGGCATATCATATGAAGTCAATTACAGTAACCAAACTCAAACAGGTAACAGATAATGAAACAGACAGACCTAAAAATATAAAATCTTTATCTTAAGACTTCGCTTAAAAGTATAATGATACATTAACCCCAGGCCTTTTTCTGTCTGTTTGGGGAAAAAGTACCTAGAAAAATGGGGATTTTTCGAGTCGTGAAATCTTCCAAATGGGGAAGAATTTTCATNCTGCTCATCAGTATCTCAGGGTTTGAAATGAAGCCTTTAAAACATGAATCTAGTAAGAAAGGTCTTAAATTGACATTGATTTTCTAAAGACTACAAACACATCAAAGTGTGTATCTGAGTGGTAAAGGGTTATTAAATAAGATTCCTGCTATGTATAGTTTGTGTTCTTAAATCTAAAAATGGGTTTGTAAATACAGGCCCAGACCTTCCACTCCTTTGGGTCCAGACTCAGTAGCAGGGATGCCTCCTCCTTCTCATCATCAAGGTCATCCTCACTCTCGGATGAGCTCGAGCTGGACAGGGAACGCTGGGACAGCGTGTGCTTGTGGCGGCGACGCAGGCACAGGGCTTCGAACCAGCGACCCACGGGTTCCACTTCTAGTTTGGAGCATGCTGAAATGAGTGGTGTTTGAGTCTTTAGAAACTGCATGCATACATATGTATTATTGATAATGGAATATATTTAGCGTGTGCATGCTTATCTTTATGAGCAAACCTGATGACTTCATAGAAAGAAAATGCTGATTTTTTTCAATCAAGAAGTTACACTTGTTCAAAACACAAAATAAAACTTATAACAGTGTCCTCTGAGAAAATCGTAAATCCATTTCAACAATAGAGGAAAATGTGATCTATTGGCAGGTCGAGATGATCATGGGCCCAACTTTCAATAGCCCCAGACGAGGAACATCTACTCTGTTCTGATTGACAACTTGGACTCAAAAACATTATTTTGAAAGTAGGCACTGGAAAATTTACCAATCTTTTTGGTAAGAGTTTTGGTCCTTTCATCCTGTTTATAACATTTTGATATGTGTAATTAGTTTCTAAGACTCCTATTCACGCACATGTTTGACTCCTAATCCTTTATTAGAAATTACACAAAGAAGCTCACTTTCCATTTACCCTTGGATAACTAAGTAATAATGTAAGTAAAATTAACAGCTTTGGTTTCCGACATCCGGCAGTCACATCAGACAATATAATGACTCCTATTCACGCACATGTTTGACTCCTAATCCTTTATTAGAAATTACACAAAGAAGCTCACTTTCCATTTACCCTTGGATAACTAAGTAATAATGTAAGTAAAATTAACAGCTTTGGTTTCCGACATCCGGCAGTCACATCAGACAATATAATGACTCCTATTCACGCACATGTTTGACTCCTAATCCTTTATTAGAAATTACACAAAGAAGCTCACTTTCCATTTACCCTTGGATAACTAAGTAATAATGTAAGTAAAATTAACAGCTTTGGTTTCCGACATCCGGCAGTCACATCAGACAATATAATGACTCCTATTCACGCACATGTTTGACTCCTAATCCTTTATTAGAAATTACACAAAGAAGCTCACTTTCCATTTACCCTTGGATAACTAAGTAATAATGTAAGTAAAATTAACAGCTTTGGTTTCCGACATCGGGCAGTCACATCAGACAATATAATGGCATCCAGTCACAGTGCTCCAGCTAGACCTAAATGGAAGCAAACCCTGCCGCTCTTAGATCTTGCTCTGCCCCCTCAGACCTTCGCAATGCACTTTTATTATCTGATCACATAATTATTGTAAAGCAAATTGTATTAGTTGTTTCAGGGCTTTTTTTCCTTCTTTGCGAGTGGCCCTGGAAGGACATTTCACAATTTTGATAGGGACATTTCACAAACCTAACATGGCCGTGAATTTTTACAAAATTGGCCGTTTTTCACAATTTTAACAATTTCACGACTCGGTTTTTCACAATTTTAAGCAGTTTGCGACTCAATTTTCCACAATTTTGAATAGTTCGCGACTCAATTTTTCACAATTTTGAAAAGTTTGCAACTCATTTTTTCACAATTTTGAAAAGTTCGCGACTCATTTTTTCACAAAGTGAGGGGGCCAGGGCGCCAGGGCCGATTCACAAAGTCAGGATAAAAAAGCCCTGGTTGTTTCCATGAATAATCTAAATTTACACAGTGAAACAAATTTTATCATGTATAATAACAATGTTTTAAATAAAAATAAAATATTGTATGAAATAAATAACACATGTTGCTTGCCACAGGGATAATACAACAGAGTGATCTCAGAGCTCCAGATAAGGTTTTGTGAAATTCTTAATGTTACTACCAGATATTCAAAAAGAATTCTTAACTCTGAAATTTTATTCTTAACGTTACTACTAAGTTTTGGAAAATAATTCTTAACTTTTCTAAATGACATAAAAATAAATAATAATGGGTATTTTCATGAAAAACAATAAAAATAAAAATACTTGCAACTTTATTTATACGAATTCAACAGTGTCTACATGTGTTGACCATGGGAATTTTATTTTTCAAATTCCTTCATATGCCCAAACTGTGCTTAGAGTGCATGCCTTCGAAGGATTTTTACATATTTCACAATTCAAACGGATCTCCCCTCCAATCGTTTCAACGATTAGCCACGGGAATTGTCCCTTCCACTCGTCCAATGTTTTTTGTTTAAGTTTGGACCCGTCGTGTCGCATTGTTTTAGCTTTTCCGACTGTGTCGACAACTAAACATACAACATCGTATAAGATCTTTTCTATAATGTCTTTCTTAACATTCAAATTGGGCTCACTGTGCGTACAATATGTTAAAAGCGTGTTTTTTTTGCACGCTTTGCAGTTTTTTAGGACGTCCTTAGGGCGCAGCCATTTTTTTTGACAGATAGACTGTACACGCCGCTTTTATTGGAAAAAATGCGCTTCGTTAAATAAACCTGATAACCATGCTATATATGTACCGAAAAAGATCTTTAATACGAGAAAAGAACTCAGTGAAAATCGATACGAACTGATGTAAAAATAATATTCGTAGCTTGATTTTGTAATTCTTAATGGTACGACCAGATTTTAAAATAAATACGTAACGGACTTGAAAATAATTCGTAATTACGAAAATACGACCCTTATCTGGAGCTCTGGAGCTAAAGTGCCCTTTGCACAAAAGAGTTGCCTTCCCTTTCAAATCTGGAGCACTGCAATCATACCAGATACTTATTAGCTGAATAGATTATATATCTCTATTACATGTATTTAGTTTAAAAAATGATCTAACTTGACTTGTGTATATGTAAAATGTTGCAAGTATGATTATTTTCGGATTGTTCAACAATGAAGCAATTTAGTGTCAGTTTGCTGTTGTAACTGTTGTTTTTTCACCATTTCGGGAATGTAGCCTGGGCTCTTTGGATTGTGATATTGTTGTTGTTTTAGGTTAAAATATTCATACATTAAGATTAAATGTGTTTTCAATATGTTATACACTACGGTTTAACTTATAGATCTTGATATACATCATGATATAGAAATGAACTAAGTCAGTGTGGAAAATGTCTAAATACAAAAATAACTTGACAAAAAACAGACTGAATTATAGCTAAAGAAACTTCAGCGAACAGTTTATATAGTCTTTACAGACCTGTACGCTGAAGCGAACCCCGTATCGAAAGTCAACCAGAGTCGTAACATATTTATGTCACGCTATAAATCAAAGACAGTTCATTTTCTTGGAAAAATTTCTACATATATTGGTGAATAAACATAAATTACTGCATCGGGCATATTTTAAGGTTCAAATATTTCAAATGCATCTTACAATTGATGAAAATAACTCTCATCAGCATGAAATTCACAATTTTTACGCCATTGTCGCTTTGTCACGTGACGAGTTTTCATTTGGATACTTTCGGATCGACCTTGACATTTTTTGCTAAAATTGTAAACATTACTTTCGTTTTCTGAAATCGATTATTTGTGATAAACAACTTACGTCTGGTGGATTAAAAGTCTTATTTCAAAGTGAATCAGGTAAGTTTAAATTAGTTTTACTTTGAGTTTGTATTTACACTACAATTTTTTTATAAAACAAGCAAGAATAATTTAAAATATCGGGAAATGTCATTCTGAATTGAAAGCACTTGAGCACATGGCATGATACTAAAAATAGAAAAAACGTTGTATGACCGTGAAATCTCGGGAGATTCTCATTTAAAATATGTCTGTCGCATCGTTGTTGTTCTCGATATATTAGAGAAGAAAAGATACATTTCTATATTTAAGGTAGCATTTTGTGAAAGAATATATCAGTTTAATGTGAAAAATGTCAATCTTTTCAATCAACTGGTTGATTTTAACAAATAACTGCATTTAAAAGCTGTTTTGGACCGGTCTTTGTTAGCTGTCAACTTTTCGGGAATTTCTGGTTGACTTACCTTATGGGGTTGGTCCATAACTATAAAGTTGCGCCAGTCAAAAATCATAAAAAAGCGACATTTAAAGTTATGGTAGCCAGAACTAACTGAATTATAACTTATACAGTAAACCAAAGTTTGACACTTCCAATTGTCAGTACCTGTTAATTTATTTGAAACAGAAGTAATATCATCTTCTTTGGGCAGAGGTAAAATCATAATTAATTCCGTTAAAGAAACTTAAAAAGCTTCAACAACATGCAGCCGGCAATATTCATGAGCGTTTTCTGCGTTTGATTTTATCAGTGTTCATAAAACGATTGCATAGGTTACAATCCACTTGAATTTCAAATGAATAAAAAAAAGTTTTGCATGTGGGTATTTTACATACAACGGGCATAAAAAGTTAAGAATATTGAATGCAAACTTGCAACAATTAACCCATTGCATATTTTGTGAATCATATTCTTTTAAAATAATTGTTCCTGATAAAGTCGATGAGCTAGTCTCATACGAAGCTAGTCAACTCGTACCTAAGTCAACTCGTACCTTCGGTCAACTCGTACCCGATTTGGTTAACTCGTAACCGATTTTTGGTCAACTCGTACCCCCACTAGTCAACTCGTTCCCGAATTGGTCAACACGTACCCTCCTAAAAATTGATATGGCAAGGCAAGATATGGGACTCTTCAGGGGAAGACTTTCGCCCTGTGGAAGAGCTACAGAGAGGTAAACCTCACCTCCACAGGTCTGCTGAAGGCGTTCAGCTGCCTGTACAAGCCATCTTTGAGTGTCACAGACGCTGTCGAGTAATTGAACAATGTGTTGATCTGTGTGAACAAGTTTGTGGTCTTTGAAAACAAGTGTTGGTTCTGTTTCTGTTTTAAATGTGAAACTTTGTTGAATAATCTATGTCGGTAGTTGTATTAAGTTTAATATATGTTCTTGTGTTTAATACATGTATGTAGTTTTTGTATAAGATGGTTTGTTTGTTACCCTGTGTGAAATATAATGTTTTTTTTGTGTTAAATGTGAATGTAGTATATGTTATTTGTGTGTTTTATAAATGCCAAAATAAAAACACAAAAGACAATAACTTGCATTCTTTTTATTTTAATGTTCTCATAGGGCGTAGTGTTTTGTAAACTATGTCAACATGGCGGGTTTCCATGTTTTTGTCTGAAAAGTAGGTTAAGTAATTAATAATTGGTATCAGTTCCCGTTGATATTTTAACGCTTAAATACTTTCTTACATTAAAATAACAAGCTTCATTTCGAATGCACCTTAAGGAAATGAACTGATCATAAAAAAAGGTACAGAATAATTGCACTCTTGTGAAAGGTAGTAGCATTGATTTCGGATGTTTTCTTAAATTCGGATTTAACATTCTTATATTCGGATTTAACATGTTTAGGGACCAAATTTAACCTATTAAGGCACTTGCATTTTTTTGCAAGTTAATTTTTTTTTTCACTCGCAAAATGAAAAACTTACTGGCAATTTGGGATTTTTTATATTTTTTATTTAAAACAACTCCATTGTTTATATTTTATTTTGAAATAAGAACGCCTCATTTGATGTGGTACAAAGATGTGGTACGAAACGTCTTAAGTACATTTTCAACTCAGCAAAAACATTTTCAAGTTCATTTAACTTTCTTCTAGTTATATATTGTGTAAAAATTGAATAATTGCGTTATAAATAATATAAGTGTTTACTTTACATGAATTAGAAATAATGGTTTATTCCTTGCAATAGCACAAAAAAAATAATTTTGTAAAATTCAATTCTTTGTCAATTGACAACTTCGCGAATGGAGCTAATCTTAATAAAGTTAATTAATGCGGAAATTACAGACAATTGTACGTTTTTAACAATAAACTGTTTAATTTAAAATAAAATAAGTACATACCAAATGAATGATACAGATGATTCCTTTATTTGTGTTAGTTTATGCGGAAACTAGGCTTTTTATCGCGTCATGCACATAGCAAATTTGACACGACCGCCATCTTGGAAATTCTTGAGGCGAGCATGTTCGGGGTTACCCATTTCAAATTAAGATGCATGGTATGAATTCTTTGTTCCGAAAATTAATGTTGTGATTATTGAAAGTAATTATCTCTCAATACTTAAAGGATTTATGGAAAAACAGGTTTGAGAAATCTGAAATTTGTACTCGCAGAAAATTGCGAGCTTTATATTTTTCAACTCGCTATTCATAAATCTCGCTCGCATATTGCGAGTATGCGAGCTAAGTTTTGGTCCCTGATGTTTTTGGTTGTATTCAGTAATGCTTCAATTGAAAATTGCATGTACATTTTCTGTACTGGAACGAGACTGCAGTGCAACTGTAAGTCAACAAGTCAATCTTATTGAGGTATTTGTTGTTGTATTACAGTTGTCCGCAGAGGTAGGGAAATAGAGATTTTACCACAGGTGTTGGGCGCGTGGCCAAGTCACTTTAACACTATCAATATGTCATAAAACAACATTTTTTATCCAAAAAAAATAAAAACATCTGATATATATATATATATATCAGGGGTGTCAATTTTCCGGATTATTCCGAAAATCCGGATTTTTGCCACCCAGGGTCGGTTTTGAGATCAATGTAAACTGATGAGTTTTTTTAGGAGGGGGAGTGACTTTTTCGTTTGAGCGCCCGATCATTTGAGAACGAATCATCTACGACATTAAGGAAATTTTCACTCATTATCGATTTCCCTCGTTCTCAGCACTCCGGTTTGACCAGTTCGGCATTCACAGTTTGTCACTTCGGCAGTTTCAAATTATCACCTATTTAATTGATGTTCAATCAATATGCACAGTTTATATACAAACCGCGTTTGCCACTTAAAGAAGGTGTGAAATATGACAGGCGAAAGAACGTTTGTTTTCGGGAAAAAAAATCTGGAAAAACGCATCGTACCAAAGTATAAGCGTCCTAGAACTTGGTCCGTATTCCGTATTTTGTTGAATTCTCAAATGCGCTGCCGCATAATTAAACTTGTAATCCCAAACAGTCTTCCCAATCCGAATTTTAACTCGACGTTATCACATTCTTAAAAAAAAATGCCAATGTACATTGTGTTTTAACCTTCGTCTCGATAAAAGTGTCCCTACATGTACAACGTCACGTTAAATGCATGGAAAGCGTGCGTGTATTAAATTTTTGTTAAATGTTTGGTGGTAAATTTTGACAGAATGATTTCGCGAATGATTTGGAATTGTCATTTCCTCAAACTTAATTGCAAATCAAACACGCTGTATCTTTATCGTTACGGTCGTTTACATATAAAGTCATTATTGAAACAGTTATTGTACTGTATGCTGATGAAGCAGAAAATCCAGACGAAACTGGATAAAGTGTTGTGTGGTGTGAAAACACGCTTACTAGAAGAGGTTCTACTGACCTATTTTGTAGACTGCGATGTTTTGACAAAAAGGGATTAAAATGTGCGAAAGCGACTCTTTGCGGATACGGTCCATAATTACTGTGAATAAATTGTTCAGAATATATAAATGATTGTTTAAATAAAAACGCTCTTAGAGATATAACGCCGGTTTACGTGAATTAAAAAAAAAAGACTCCTGGAAGGCTTAAAATCATATGAGTCGCGGGTATTTTAGTGAGTCGGTCGGGTAACTCCAAACAAACAATTTATTAAGGTCAGCCTTATTAAAATTTCCAGTGTTTGTTTAATTTAGATTTTCATTAATACTGTA